>OMNW01034708.1:46979-67453 GCA_900303245.1 Selene dorsalis | reverse complement strand
CAGTCTCCCTCATGCCTAAGAACAGCAAGGTGACACAGCGCGAGCAGAGCCATGAGCACGTCACAGAGTCGGTGGCTGATCTGCTCGCACATGAGGAGCCGCTCGACTACAAGAGCAGCTCCCTGAATGTTGGAGGGGCGGCAGGGAAGAAAGTGCCACAGCTGGAAGTGCCTGAAAATGATGGACGCCCGGCCTGGAACAGCAAACTGCAGTACATCCTGGCCCAGGTGGGCTTCTCTGTGGGCCTCGGCAATGTGTGGCGCTTCCCATACCTGTGCCAAAAGAATGGAGGGGGTGAGTTGGAGGAAAAGTGCACTGTGGTCACATCAATAATATATTTTACAGCACCATTAACAGGTAATGTAATCCAGACCATTTTAGCCATTGTTACAGATACTCATGATAAAGTTAAAACGAAGTAATGGACTAGGCCTTTAGTCTTTTGTAGTCCCCTTTGTCCCTATTATTCCTTATTATTTACATTAACCACAATCCAACCCATCTGCTGTCTGATCAGTGTTTTATGTGCATGGCAGCTAATGTAGCCTCAGACTCAGATGTGGAGGATAATACCTCAACTCATTGTTTCTTTTATCCACATTCATTTTTCCCAGTCAATTGTTATTAAAACCATTAAACCTGGTAGAGATAAGTTTTGTGCTTTTGCAGATTTTTATAGAATCACTGTTATCTTCTTCCAGAGTACAGCCCAGCTGTTTCACATTATTGACCCCGACCATCCCAAACTGCACGTACACTCGGGACAGACAGTGGAGAGAGCAGCTGTATCGTGTACAAACCAGCAGCATCTAAATATAGCGACACCATTGATTCCCACAGCCAGCAGAGCAGGCCAGGCTCAAATGATACTCGATAGATGATGAGGCCTTATTTTGGTAAAGATGGATGTAATCTGAGCAGCATACAGTGTAAACCTGTGTTCACTGTAAGTGAAAAACACCTTGTCAGACATGATCCTGCTTCCACTGGTTTCCATGTGTTTTCAGTGGCTGGTTTACTGCACACATCCAGGATTTACTGACAGCAGATTCACTCCCTGACGAGTCAGGTTATGTAGCCTGGCAAGAGGCCACGTTTCTGTCTGGCAGCCAATTACAGACACATTAAAGGTCTGTGTTGTTTGGGAGTTATCAATGTAGTCTGGGAGTTATCAATGTAGTCTTCTCTCTCTGTTCCCCAGCCCTCATCTTTTCTCCATCATTTCTCCCTCTATAGTCACATCTTCATGGCCCTGACTGTGATAAATCTATAAGTGGCTCCAGTTTAAATAACCTGTGATGAAGTGGAGTAGCTTGAAGTTGCACAGTGTTAGTCAGCAGAAGCCATTTAACTTCCTTTCTGGCTGTAGCCTTCTTGATTTAGTCTCTTCTTTGCTCTCTGCCTCATTACTCCACCAAATGTGAAACATGTGCCGCTGAATGTAATTCCTACTTTTGATGTATTAATAGTAGTACATCTTTGCCTGCTATAAGTCTTTATATCCTGAATGATGACTCTCCCTTCACACATAAAAAACACTTGCATCCTGATTACGTGTCTCTGGATTAAGCTGCAAAGAGACAAATTTAGACTTCCATGTAAACTGAAATGAAATTCAAGGAATATTAGTTGGCGGGGGCGGGATCCTTACATTATTAAAGTCATAGTTTAACATTTTGGCAAATTCTACTGCCATAATCCTTATAGTCACAGAAGTAGGTTCATTCCCTTTAATTATTGCTGCATGTTGGGTTGAGATCCGTGGGGCAGAGAGCTGCTCAGTGAACACAACGGAGGTGAACGGTACAAGGTCTCCAGTCCCTCAAAACTCATCAAATACACAACCCAACAACTCCAAAACACTCTGCTGGACAAGTTGTGACCTGCACATTCACCACGCTGTGAAATAATCATGTAACATTACAGAGTTGTTTTTGAGGCAAATGCAGAGCAGGAACTACTTTCCAGACGTTGCTGTTGGGCGGAGTGATTTCAAAAGCACAAGTAGTTCTGAGTATTTGCTTCATATGTGGTAATGTTACACAATTATACATAATTATTTCATAGCGTAGTGAATGTGTAGGTCACAATTTGTCCACCAGAGTGTTTTGGAGTTGCTGAATTGTTTTATGAGGGACAGGGGACAGAGGACCTGTTACGCAGCTCATGTCTCTGCCCCGCGGATCTCAAAACAACATGCAGCAATAATTAAAGGTAATGAACCTGTGACTGTGGGGGTTGTGGCAATAGGAGAATTAGCTAAAATGTTGAACTATTCCTTTAAGGAGCTGGGTGGTGGTGGTTGGCTGGTTAGGTAAGTGTGTCTGACTGAATCACTACATCACATTATGCAAGTTCAACCAATCTAAAGATTATTATCCTGACCACAAGGTGGTAATTCTAGGTCTGTGTCGGTCTGTCAATCAAATATATAATTTCCCTTGGTTTCAGACATTTTCCATTAAATGCCTCATACACTGTAATGTGTAAGTTAAGTTTAAAACCTCTGTTCCCCAGGTGCCTATCTGGTTCCCTACTTCATCCTCCTCCTCATCATTGGGATCCCGCTCTTCTTCTTGGAGCTGGCTGTGGGTCAGAAGATCAGACGTGGGAGCATCGGGGTGTGGAATTACGTCTGTCCTCGTCTGGGTGGGATCGGGATGTCGAGTTTGATGGTAGGAGAAAGAGCCAGGCTCTGATTTTCATTATCAGAGTCTGTCCTTTCTGTGGCTGTGAGTCTAACACATACTCTTAATTACACTTTCTTTGGTAGCTCTTCTAATGCTGTTTGTCTGTAGAGAGGATGAAAGACAAGGTACCAAACCCTGAATTACACAGAAGCACAGCTGCTGAATGAGCAGCAATTTAAGGCTAAAACAGAAGGAGTCATTCATAAAGATGTCTGCATTTCTCCATGCTCTGTCTATCTCTGCCCACCTCTCTGTCCAGCAGTGTATTTGTAGATCTGTGACATATACAATGTTGTATGTGAAAGTTCAGCAACATCTGAAACAGATATAGTGGAAAGCATGGATGAAGGATGAGGTCACAACAACCTTCACATCGCCTCAGCCTCTCCTGGGTGGATGTCTAAGAGTGAAATGCAGACTTTTTTCTGGAGTCGTGTGGTTGGCGCAGAAATAGCTATAAATATCTCATAGAAGATCACTGTTGAAAAGAAAGCGCTTTAATTATTCATGCTCTCCTCAACCTTATTTAGCTCTTGAAAGTCCTGGTTGGCAAGACTGACGGCAACATGGGAGCAGCACACAGCGTGTTCCTCATTTCCATGTTTCTTCACTCTTTACAGGAAACTTAACATTATGTTAACTTGCTATCTGTCTGTCTGTCTGTCTGTCTGTCTGTCTGTCTGTCTGTCTGTCTGTCTGTCTGTCTGTCTGTCTGTCTGTCTGTCTGTCTGTCTGTCTGTCTATCTCTTTCAGGTGTGTGGCTTCGTGGGTCTGTACTATAATGTGATCATTGGTTGGAGCATCTTCTACTTCTTCCAGTCCTTTCAGTTCCCACTGCCGTGGAGTGAATGTCCAATCAGAAAGAATGGGACACTTGCTAGTGAGTGACATTACAGTAAATACAAAACAGGCCAGTTTAATTTAAGAAAACTAAATTTTCTACCTTTTTTACTCTCCACTTTCATATCTCTTCAACCTCACTCCATAATGACACACCCCAGCAGATCAGACAAATTGAGTTAACTTTCTTACAACTTTTGGTCCACAACTTCACAGACTTAATTCAGATTAAACCCTCTGGAGTCAATTTGATTAGTGGTGATAATAACATAACCCCAGGGAAGCCAAGAAACTCTGGGCTTGTGTATCACTCAGCAAGGCTGATTAATATACTGCTGGTAGAGAGAAGGGGAGCAGAGATTCAGCTGGTAGAGAGAAGGGGAGCAGAGATTCAGCTGGTAGAGAGAAGGGGAGCAGAGATTCAGCCTCTCTGCCTGAAGGTCATGAAGGACAGCAGCAGAATGTCAAAACATTTCACTGAGAGGAAAGAAACACTGCATCGCTGCTTCTCACGATCCTGTGTCTAGTCTGACAGACCAAAGCCAGAACCTGATAAATTAACATTGAATTTAGCAGATTGACACACATTTATTGACATCTATGTAAATCAGCACCACCCTGTAATATTATGTGGAGTCTAAACTCAGCCACACAGTATTTGTCATTTCCTCAAGGTAACAAGAAGAATATACTGTGTGCACTGAAAAACATCTCAGGTGCTGTGAATTGGAGGTTCATGCTCTGCATACCAAGTACTTAGATGACCTTGTTTAGCTCACTTAAGTCTGAGGGGTGTAAACCAGCTGAGAATTGACATATTGACACAGGGCAAACATTCTGGATCTCATTATATTTCTCCTTCTGTTATATCTAAACCTTACAGCTGTATTTCCACATGCAAACTCTTTTCCTTCACATTCATTATCACCCAAACTAAATCCTCCATCTATGTCTGTCTGGCTGTGAATGTACAGTTGTGGAGCCAGAGTGTGATAAAAGCTCGGCAACGACCTATTTCTGGTACCGTCAGACTCTGAACACGACCAGTACGATCGCAGAGAGTGGAGGCCTCAATGTGAAGATGACCCTGTCGCTGTTTGTGGCCTGGATCATCGTCTGTCTCGCTGTCATTAGAGGAATTGCTTCGTCTGGGAAGGTAGTTGAAGGATGATACAGTGAAAGAAAATTATTAAGTTAGTTTTAGAGGTTTTCTAAATGAGTTTTTCCTCCCCTCATTTACAGGTGATGTACTTCAGCTCTCTTTTCCCCTATGTGGTGCTGTTCTGTTTCCTGGTGAGGGGGTTAATGCTGAAAGGATCAGTGGATGGTATCGCTCACATGTTCACCCCCAAAGTGAGACTGGTCACACTAAATATGAAATATATACAGTAAATATTTGTATATACTGTAAAATATAATATACCTGACACCAATAACTCATTTTGATTGTATTGCAGCTGGAGAAGATGTTGGAGCCTCAGGTGTGGAGGGAGGCAGCCACCCAGGTCTTCTTTGCTTTGGGTCTGGGTTTTGGAGGAGTCATCGCTTTCTCCAGTTACAATAAGATAGACAACAACTGTCATTTCGATGCCGTGCTTGTCTCTTTCATCAACTTCTTCACCTCAATTCTGGCCACACTAGTGGTATTCGCTGTGCTGGGCTTCAAGGCCAACATCATGAATGAAAAGTGTGTCGTAGAGTGAGTTCAGCATCTGCAAAAGCAATTTATCCTCAAGCACCAGTCACTGTATGTGGATCACATAATCATTCACCAAAAACTGAAAACAAGAATGTGAACAACAAAATTGATCATCATGGACACTTGTCTGATGATTTTGCATGATTCAGTAATTCTAGTTTCTTATGTTTTAACCACATAGAAATGCTGAGAAGATCCTGGGATACCTCGACTCCAAGGTCTTGAGTCATGATCTCATCCCTCCACATGTGAACTTCTCCCATCTCAGCACATCAGACTATGCTGAGATGTACGGGGTCATCAAGACAGTCAAAGAGGGCAGCTTTGATCGGCTGGGACTGGAGCCTTGTCTTCTTGAGGACGAACTCAACAAGGCGAGCCTTTGGCACCATTTCTGCAGATGTATATCTCTATACTGTGTTCTGGATTTGACTCCCTGTGTTTGCTCGCTTGACTCTTGACCTGGCTCCTCTAACCATCTTTCCTCAGGCTGTCCAGGGGACTGGCCTCGCGTTCATCGCCTTCACAGAAGCCATGACCCATTTCCCTGCATCTCCGTTCTGGTCAGTCATGTTCTTCTTCATGCTCATTAACCTCGGACTGGGCAGCATGATTGGCACCATGACCGGCATCACTACTCCTGTCCTTGACACCTACAAAGTCCAGAAGGAGCTTTTCACAGGTAGAACTCCCCCTCTAGGCCACTATATGTTGTTAATAGCTGAAAGTCATTGCTCAGCAGTTGAAAGGGATTAAAGAACATTTGGGAATGGACTGCATTAGACTCTGTGTTATTGCTCTGAGTGCACTGAAAGCTCTTTTTTGTCCTTTCCCTGTGTTTGTTCCAGTGTGTTGTTGTGTTGTGGCCTTCCTGTGTGGTCTGCTGTTCGTTCAGCGCTCAGGGAATTACTTTGTCACCATGTTCGATGATTACTCTGCCGGTCTGCCTCTCACTGTTGTCGTCATCTTGGAAAATCTGTCTGTTGCTTGGATTTATGGCACTAAAAGGTAGATCCACCTGTAGTTCAGCTGTCTGTGTGTGATGGTCTTTGGATGTGTGCATCTTGCAACTTATTATAGTCAAAGTTGAATCATAAAGTGTATATATAGTATAAAATGTATGAAGGGGTTGTAATTACTGTAATATTCATGTGCTTCTGTATCAGGTTCATGCAGGACCTGGAGGACATGTTGGGTTTTCGACCAAACATGATCTATTTCTACCTGTGGAAGTATGTCTCCCCTCTCTGTCTCATCGTTCTTATCTCAGCCACGGTCATAGAAATGGTCATCGTCCCCCCGGGATACAACGCCTGGGTCCAAGATCTGGTCAGTTAGTGTGTGTGTGTGTGTGTTTGTGGGTGGGTGTGTGTGTGTGTCGCCAAGAGCAATGGTGGAAGTAGAATCCAGATCCTTCACTTGAGAAAAAACAGCAGTACCACAAATTTAAAAAATACTATTGCAAATAAAGAAAGCCCTGCGTTAAAATCTTACTTACATAAACAAGTATTATAAGTATTACAGTATCAAAACTGTTAAAGCATACTGCTGTATTATTATGTATATGTTCGTACATTATATTTTTCATGATAATTACAGATGTATGAAGGCCGAAGCAACGTTTCTATTTTAATAACTTTATATACTGTTGGCTAGTTAAATCTATAACAAAACATCATATTTTATAAACTGACGTGTGTTTTCAATATAAATTTTCAATCAACAAAATAAATACAGCTGAGTAATGTAGTGACGTGAGTAGTGCAATGGTAGCCTACCTCAGTTTTTAGCAGATGTCCTTAGGACGGAGATAAATATCATGTATAATATTATATAAAATGAAATGATATATTCCATGGGGTCCAAGAAAAATCTCTCTGTCTGTAGGCTCAGGAACGTTTCCAGAGCTATCCTCCTTGGGCCCTCGGCATGTGCTTCGCTCTTATCGCTGTGGCCATGCTTCCTCTGCCCATCGTCTTCTTCGCCCGTCACTTCAACCTGATGTCAGACGGCTCAAACAAGCTGTCCGTCTCCTACCGTAAAACCATGATGAAGGATATGTCTAACCTGGAGGAGCAGGATGAGGCAAGGTTCATACTCCGCTCCAAGCCTGGTGAGGCCCCATCATCAGGGCCAGCACACAGAGCCTACCTCACTCCTGGAGGGAACAAAGCCCTGGACCCCAACTCCTTGTCTCCAAACAGCTGCTACGGTACAAGTTATCAAAATGCTCCTATCAGTCCCACCACACCAACAACACCAGTCACACCAGAGCCTGACTCTTAACTGCTGCCCACCCCTGTCATCAAGTCCTGTAGCACAGTTAAAGTCTCCACCAGGGAGAATCCCCACTACTACCCTGCTAGCACCATGTAACTCTATGTAGCTGCTTCATTTACTTCCCAAAGTAGGACGAAAGGAGCTACCTGAGAAGATGTTCAAAATGTTTCCATGATTCTCAGCTTCTGGACAAATGGATGGTATCGAGATATGTCATAAACAGGAGGAAAAAAGACAAAATACATTCAAAGCAGATGAAATCAGGGTGAGATTGACAGCAACACACTGTACATCTCTATCTATTCTGTACTTAAAATCACTGCGTTTATGAGTTTAGGATGATGTTCAGTGCTCTGTGTTTCTTTGCCTTAGTATAAGGATCCCCAGCAGATGTAGCTCCCCACAGTATAAAGCACATCCCTGTCTGCACTGTGCAGGGGACCTGAAAGAATGACTGTGGTAGAGTCGGTGTGAAAAGTGCTGGATGAAAAGGTTTTCACTCAGTGGAGAGCCAAGATGAATGTGAGTTTGATTATTTTAAGGTTTACTGGTTCACTGTTTGTGTTGCTGACCTCTGTAGTGTTACTGTTCAACACAGATCAAGTTATTTCCTATTAGACATACTGCAAGTAGAGACAGTATTATATGTCTACACTGGGCACAGACATGCATCATGTAGATTTGTCTTCACAGAACAATGCATTTTAAACTATGCTTACGGCTGCTCTGGAGACACCTATATTTGTTCCATTCAGATCCTAAATCAACCTCCTCCTTTGTGTATAGTCAGTATTGTTCTTGTTCATTCTGTAAACAGTGATGTACAGTGTAGTTATATAATGTAGAAGAATTGAACTTTTCTTACCGAAAGATTTAGAGATTTAAAAAAACACCCTCTCATCATCCGTTACGCACACGGTATAACTTGTACTGTAGAAAATCACTTATTTCAGTCTCTGCACCAAAGAGTAAAAAGTCTGTAACAGAACACTTCCACATATTTACAAGACAGAATTGTAGACTTAAAATGTTGAATTGCATTTAAATGTGCACTGATTGGAAGCACAGCTTGCTCATGTGATTGTGAAACAAATGCCTCTCTGAAGTGGTTCTTACTATCTTCGTATAAAACTGACATTGCTCCAAAAGCACAAAAAAGATTTTCCATAATTATTGCACACGGGTTAATTATTATCCCTAATTTCTGACCTGTTATTCTGAACACTGATACATAGATGGAATTAAAATAATTGTTCCCATCAAATATATTACACACAAAGCTACATGAAGCTACAAGAAGGTGGACGTGTCTCCATGAACATGTTTCAATTTTTTTCACAGTCATAGTTGCACAAAACTGTCTGCAAGTTCAAACTGAGCATATGAAGTCACTGTTACACAGAAGAAGATACTTTTATTTATTTTTTTATTACAATATTCAAAGCCATGGTGTTCAGGTAAAAAAAAATATTTGTATCCCTGTATTTTTGCGGTGTATGTAGGTGTGATGACAAACAAAGATCTATCTTTTAAAAGTGACCAGTAAATATGTACTGTATATTTTCATCTTGTGTGAGGCTTACTTAAACTGTATATTTAAAGGCTAATCTATTTTGTAGTTTGTGTAATTCATTGTTGTTGTGAAAAGTGAGAAAAGCTGCTGCAGGTGGAGGTGATATGTGATTGTGTGTAGTCCTAACCCTAACCCCACCTCATGTTAGGTGACTGCTCACCTGTCTCCACTTCAGCTGGACTGGAATACTTTGTTATAGCCACACTAGCATTTTAGGACAAAATGCTGTAAAAGGTTCTTCTTGTTCAACACTTTGCTCTGTGACATACCTCTAAACATTATTCCAGTCAGCCTGAGGTATGTTTTTAGATGTTTGCTAATATAGCAAGCTGTTTCCTAACTAGGCAGGTTTTCATGCTAACTGTACACAAAACAGACTAAAATCTAAACTCTAAATGTACTAAAATGTTAATGTACTTAAGAACCTGTGGTCTTATTAAGCCTAAAATGTCTTTCTGGGTACTACAACCTTGTTTAAAGAAATGTGTCTCCCTATTTTGTTTTAGTGCTTATTGATTAAGGGAGCTATAATTTCCAGAAATGAGTAAAAAGCTACACCAGATCAGACCGACAGACTGATGGCTGCCATGTTGAGGTGTCCCATAACATGAGCACTTGAATAATTGATTGAATTGTTGCACAGAAATAGTTCTAGTTTAAAAAAAACTTTACTAGTAGCAGTGTACAGACTGACCTAACCCTAACCCTAACCCTAACATATATTTCACACAGGCCACTGCAGCCAGTTGACCCTAATATTTGGGTCCCCAGGCCTGTGTACCATGTTTGGTCAGCATACATAAAAGGTTTTGCTGAAGTATGACCAACTTCCTGTTCACTGCCATTTTTGATTAGTCCTGACTGATGAATACTTTCAAAAATCAAACTTAATAATACCATTTAAGATGCTTAGTATGAAAGTGGGAAAAGTTTATCAAGCAATCAAAGCAAAAAAAAGAAAACACTTCTGAACACTGAAATTTGAAGCATCGGCTGCATTACTTAGGTAGACATGACATGTTGCTGTACCTCAAACTGGGGCCTTTCTGTTGCATGATTTCATATTGCAGCACCCACTAGTGGTCAAAGGATAGAAAACACAGGGCTTGTTAAGATACTTCCTGATGTGGTCCTGAGTCCATTCACAAACTTGTGATTTTCATACATAAAACTGTTGCTGAGATTGTATGACATGAAGCAATGTCATTAGATTAAAATCAACTGGATCCAAGGAATCCACTGGTACCTCAGTTGTGAATGAACAAGAAAGGGTTTAAACACAATGGGTGCCTACACAGCTTTGGTATTTATTATTAACCAAATTATAGTTCCATGCAAACTGTTGTTTTCTGCTGTGAAATGAATGTTATCGTCTCTTAAAAGCACTAGTGTGGCTATAAACCTGAAGTGTTGTTGTTTTTTTTATTTCTGTGAGACAGGTTCTTCCTGCTGAGGTTGGTCATTTAGAGATGTTGTTCAAGTCTGTTAATAATCCTGTGTAACTAAATTATTCTATTCTTTTCATGTCACGTATATCAATGTCTTAACTGTTTTAGCAGTTAGTGTAACCTAAAGAAATAATGAATGTTATTAATGCACTTTTTTCACTAGGACTACAAGATGTAACAGTCGTTTTGTTCTTCTCATGGAAGAAAATTCAAGGTCAGTATAAAAGCAACATCAGGTTTTAACTGCAGAATAATTGTGGCAAAAATAACCTGAGTGTTTCTTGCAAAGATTAGGATCCAACTCACCGTATAGCCAAAGGGATAGTAAGACTCTTCTTTTCAAGTGCTGGAGTTTATATATATACAAGTTTGTGTGTGTGTGTGTGTGTGTGTGTGTGTGTGTGTGCGTGCGTGCGCACACACATGTATGTATGTGGACTGTGTATTGATGTGTATATTTCTTCTTATTACCTGTGGGTGCAGGGCCTTACAGAGCACACGTTTAAAGCACTGTCTGTACAGGAGACACATTTAGAAATGTCCTTTTACAGTTTTTGTCTCTCTCCTTCTTTAGTCATGTTATGATTGTATGATACTGACAATAATTGTAAAAAAACCCCAAAAAAAACATCACCAGAAGCATTGATAATAAAGAGTGGACAAGCTGTGGTTGGATTTCTGTTTTTTTCTGGTTTTGACATTGTTTCATACTTTCTAATAAAAAATGAATTATTAAATTTTTAAAAAGTTAAAAGTTTAACTCAATGTGATTGATGATTAATGTGATTGTGACACTCAAGTGTTGTTAAAGTCTGGGAAGGTCAAACTAAATCTGATGTGTGCTACGGATTAGAAGGAGGTAGCTGCGTATGTCCACAGGTAAGATTTGACTTGTGTGATACAAACTTAAGGAAACAAAAACTTTTAGGTTTAAGTGAAGCTTCTCCTGAAACTGACACATGCTGTCTATGAACCTGTCATTCATAATCTATCCTGTCTCAAATCACAGATCGTAATGCAACATTGCTCTCCAATCCAGAAGCCTGGATACAGCGGCTCTGTGAACGTGGCTTCAATCTTGTACAGAAAGTTCATCCTGTCAGACACCTCGTAAAATGACACCGTTCCTTCTTTGAATTTCAGATAAATCCCAATCTTGTGATGGCTGGGGGACGCTGTGAGCTGGATACTGTCACCATTGTGACTCACAGAGTAGTGCTTGAATCGATCAAGACTCCAGGAATTTTTGTTGGCCCCAAAAGCTGACTTTGGTTTGAAGGATTTTCTATCTATTCCTTTGTAGACAAGAGCAATCTCAGCTTTCTCCCCCTCCACCTCTACCTCATAGTAGCAGCGTTCAGCCTGCAGTCCTTCCCTGCACAGGATCTGCCGTCGGTGACTAAACCTCTGCGGGAAACGAGGAGCTGGGTTTCTAACTGATTGAGAAGGCCTCAACTTCACCTCTTTGTCCCCCTCAGAGACAACCAGGTCTTCATGAGCAGTGGTGGGGTCCAGGGTTAGCTCACATGCATCTGAAATCACAGAAAACTAAGTGTGAGGATAGAGACTGCACATAGAGAGTCCATGGTTGATCAAAGTGTTGATGAATGTGCATCAAAAGATAAACTCACAATGCAGAAACTCTGCTCTGGTGGTTGGCTCCACGCTCTGAGTGCTGCTACCTCCACAGGAAGCTGAGACAACATGAGAGCAGCATCATAGCGTCACTACTTGAAAACGCCGCTGGTTGTAGCAGCAAATTACGACTCCCACATTTATACATTTAAATTTAAAAGTTTATACCTACCTAAAAATAAAAAATATATAAATATAAATATAATAACTCAAAATAATGAGATACTAAATCATAATAATGACATAATAACTCAAAATGACATCATCATACCATTTAGAATATTTCATGCAAGTTTGCTGTGTCTCAAAGTCTCACTACACTTTGTGTTTGCAGCTGTTGGGATATGAAGGAGGCCACCTCTGCTTCATCTGCTTTTTTCATCTTTGCCAAAGCTGGTTCCTCTGCAGCTTTCTCTCCAATGTTCCGAAGGCTTATCGTAATGTTATGTGATTCTTCCAATAAGGTTAAAATCTCACGATTTGTAAATCCACGTCCAAGTACTCTTCAATGATGTCATCCATTGTGTCAGTGATACAGACTAGACTACACTGTTTCAACTTTAGACTTTTGATCTCAATATTTTGACTTAGTATCTCAATTTTTTTTGTTAGTATGTCATTATTTTGACTTAGTATCTCAATATTACGAGTTATTATATCTTTTTTATTTTTCATCAAGTGGCGGAAATGACTTCCATAATATCACGTACAACCTGTGGAATACATTTAGTAAGACATACAATGAGTTATAATTGTCTAGTTGCGTTTTCAATGTGTCATTGTCATTAACTTTTTATAATGATGTTTCAAAGAAAACTGTCGGAGGGAAAAGCGTCATGTTTGGTTTTTCTGTTTCTTCACATAGCTTGTTAGAAATTGTATTGGTGTGCAGATTTTATCTTTTGATAGGTTTGCTCATATTTTAGAACGGTTAGGATAATTTCAAGTTTTAATACATTTCAGAAGATAACAGAAATGTATTAATCCACAGAAATCCAACATGAAAAAGACAATAAATTCTCTTAATAGTCTGAAAACAAACCACAGGATTGTGAGGCACTTTCTTCACATTCTTCCTGCACGTCTCCATCTTCTGTCTCAACAATAGAGGCAAATTCTTTGTCGCAAAATTGCTCCAGCTGCGTCCCAAGCAGTGCAACAGCTCTCTTCGTAAACTCAAAGGGGAGGAGTGGGTCCTCTGAAACCTCATGTGTAGGGTGGACATGCTCTTTCTCACAAAGATGCTGCAATGATGGCCATTCCTGCAAGAGAAAGAGAAGTGGAAGTAATACACAAGGATGGAGATATCTATGAGTCAGATACAGGTGTGATCACAGTACCTGCAGGAAATGGACATCACTCTCAGTCTGTGCTAGAAGATCCAGCTCTGCATCCCTCTTCTTTACCTCCTCCATCTTGTTCTCCAGGCTCTGCATCAAGCTGTGGACCTGAGCTGTGGCTGCCTCCTGCTGAGCTCCAATCTGCTCCCTCACTGAGTTGTAATGTCTCTGGAGGGAGTCGATGACACTGACCACCACACCTTCGCAGTGGTCTTCTGTTTGTCTTGCCTCCTCCTGTTGTACATATGATGTATATCATCCATGAGTCATTCTCTCGACTGGAATACGGAGAACAAACAAAATGGACACATGTCCTCTTCACCTGAATCTGGTTGAGGATCTTCTCCCACCTCTTCCATTTCTTCTGTTGTTCCTGGAGAATCAACTTGGATTTTGCCTGCAAGTTCTGCAGCTCCTCCTTCGACATGTTGAGTGGACAAATACACAGTTGGTTTATTTATAAAATACAACTTCTCTTTGTGGAACATCCTGTTAGTGCAGTCTGGTGAGTGCAGTATGACTATTGTTTTGTTTTGCCAACTTTGTTTTGTATTCAAATGTTTTCATCAATTTTCTTCAGTTTACTGGGGAAGTACATGAGATTGGAGTCAGTTACAAGCTAGTTATGATGAATCTGATATTCATATACATTCTTTTCATCAGAAATGTAGAGAGACAATGTAACTAAGACAAATTGATTTGGATCTACTTTGTGCATGGCAGCTTAAAGACACAAATCCATATTCAACAGGTTTACAGTCAGTAAGTTTCCTTCCTGTTTTTCTGACATAGACACGAAAGTCTGTTTGTTTTATGTACCTGCCTCCTCCTCCGTTCCTCTCCCACACAGCCGATTGTATGTCCTCCATGCTCGGTCGAAGCACAGATCGCACAGATGACCTGCTGGTCGCTGCAGCAGTAAAGGTCGAGAGGGCTGCTGTGCCTCTTGCACAAAGGGTTTCCAGATGTTTTTGTACAGCTGTGGTGTCTCTTCTCAGCATGAGGGGATTCCCATGAACACTGCTTCCTCTTCTCACCGTCATTGTCCGACTTCTGTGTATCTCTCACCAGCTCAGCCAGTGTTGTGTTCTTGATCACTTTGGGTGTGGATGTAAACAAATGACCACATTGGGGACAGCTGCAGGGGCCGTTGTCCCTCTTCTCCCTATCCCAACACCCCCTGATGCACTTCATGCAGAAGTTGTGTCCACAGGGAATAGTCACAGGATTCCTGAAGACGTCAGAGCAGATTTCACAACAGAGGTAGTTCAGCCTCACGGGGATACGAGATCCCGCCATGTCTGTGTGCAGAAAGGCGGGTTGGCAAGTTTACTTTCATTTCCTGGTTCAGTGTAGTTTCTGTTGTCTTTGAGGAAATGGGTGTGGCCAGAGGTACAAAGAGGTGGACAGCAGTAATATATTACAATGCAACTTACAACACAATGATGTATGTAACCAAGTGGTATAAATCTGTTTTAAATGTTGTGAATGTATCAGCTATGTCTCTAAATCCCCAGAGAACAGCTAAGTACCGACAGTGTGAAGTAAAGTGCAACGCACACTGAGTATCTGTCAACAGACGGTGCAGAGAATTGCTCCTTGCATCATCGACTTTGGACCCAATAACAAAGACTTTGTCAGGCACCACGAGTGCCGTGTGGTTTATGTTCATAACATTCAAAGATTTTTTTTATTGTCGATTCTCTGTATATCTAGGACATACAGAGGAATTGAAAAGTTGTTTCCTCTCACCTAAAATAAATATTATAGATATAAATCAAATGCTGTAGAAAATAAAATATCTAAAGTCACCTGTACATCAGTGGCTGTATCCAAAGTGTAGTGTATATTTTAGCAAAGTGAAAATTTAACTAGTTGACTGTATCTGTCGTGCACATGTGTCAGAACAAGGGGAGCATACACTTTTCTGTCTCCCCCATACATTCACATACATTTTAATAAATCTATCTGACACTTTGTGGCATAGCTGTAAAAACAGCAAAACCAGTGTAAAGAGAATTTGCTGACAAACTGTTTTCTCATCATTTGCACAAGAGATGTTTATCTGGCCGAAGCTTAACATTAATGTCAATGAACAATTAATTAGGAAAACAAAAAACACATGAATGACAGTATACTTTTATTACAGTATTTACGTCAATGTAAAGCAGAGAATGCCATGATAAATAAGTAGCACACTTTACATGTGTAATTTATTTCTTTACACCTCATAATAAAACAAAAAATGAGTAACATCAAAAAGTAGAAAAAGACAGGGGGAATGGTCTGATGATGGTATGATGCACTGCCGTTAGATTAGAAATGTTTGTTTCCAACCACAGCTTTAATGATTCCTTTTCTTTCACACAATCAAATTACTGCAACTGGTGAAAATATTCTGAAAAAAGAAATTCGAGCCTGTGTTTGTGTCTGAATGGTCCCAGGCCAAAGCTGCGCACTCACGAGAGCCACTCAGAAAAATACAACTACAAATAAATGCAAACGAACAAAGGTAAGTCAGATACAGTCAGGTGAATCCCCATCAGGTAATAACTATTAGTTTTTTTTGTATGTACAGAAATTATGACTAAAATGTTTCCTCCTCACTCCCTTCACCTCCTTCAAGACGATAAACCCAAAGAATGTTAGATTTATTTCTTAAAGGTGTGGAGCTGTGCAACATCTTAGCATTTAAAACATAACATTTATTCCAAACACATTTTCTTTGAGTTTCAGAGTGAACAGACTGTCATGTAGTGCTTCCAGGTCCAAGTTGCTGATTTTCTGTAGCAGGTAAGAGGCACACAAAGCAAACACCTGTAAATGGTAAGGTAGGAGGTTATGTTTACAGAAGGAATCAAATTTTAAGCTATTTCATTAAAAAAAAACAAAAAAAAAACAGCAGGTAGCGATAGTGTGGAAAAATCTATGTGCCTTAAATCACAATAATGCTGAAATTCTTAAAGGCAAAAGTTCCTGTTTGAACCATAAAACCACACAGATCCAACGTGATGGCTGCAAGTTAATACCTGGGGAGCCTGAGGGAGGGAAACGCTTCCCTCAGCTTGAGTCTAGAGTACATGTAACATAATGCTGTAATCAAGGTTTGATCAGTGAAAGCACTGTTGGTGGTTTCTCTGAACTCATTCATTTAAATAGTTTCATTTTAAAAAAACAAAAAAAAAAACAGATTGTTGGCAGTGGCTTATTCTCACTGTAGCAGTTCTTCCCACGATATAGGTTTGGAGAAGACCTCCCGCTCCAGCCAAAGGTCATAGTTCATTTGGAAATCCTCAGGCAGGTCCACTCGCTGTCCCAGGACACTTTGCAGACAGTTGTCGACAGGCAGGAAGTCTGGATTGCTGTGGCTTTTGTCGTATCTCCGACTGTTGAAACGTTCGATGTTGGCCCGCAGAGCGCACTCCTCAGCCTGGAAGTCCCAGGGACGAGCGTCCAGATCTGCTCCCAGCAGACAGTCAATCATATTTTATGTAATTTTGCCTGCTCTCATACTCAGTGTGTGTATGTATATACACACAGTGCACGCACAGTGCATACAGAAAGTATTCAGACCCCCTTTGAGAGGCTTGTTTGGCACTTTTGCTTTTCAAAATGAACATTAGCATTTTTTAAATTATCAAAATAATTTCCATTATACTCCTCTGTTGGCTAATGTCTCAGCTTGACTTAGAGCTGCATATGCTTCCTTGCAATAAATAAATGTTCTGCAATTCTATAAACTGAGGTATTATCACTGACTTTAACCACACTAGCAGTTAGACTGAGGCGTGATGCAGTGTTCATGTTTCAAGTGTGAGAGAAAAATGAATTCTTTATAGATGTAATTGGCTTCTACTGAAACATAACATATGCACTCGACGTTCATAGTATCCTGTACCAAATGTAACTATATGACCTCATACTCCAAATAAACATATCATGTACATTTTTATGCACACTTGGGTCCACCTAAGGAGGACAGGTCTGTGAATGTGTCAAAATGGGAAAATATGAAAACTGATCAAGTGGGAGACCGGAATATGTAACATGATCCCCGCATGGTTGAATGGATACGCTCCATAAATGTCGATATGTTGGTAATTTTTTGAACTGGGACTACTCAGAGTTTGTTTGTATGCATGACCTATAGGTCGAGTTAGAAACTAGTTGAAACCTAAAGAAAAACCACCACTCACCGTTTCCGTAAGCCCAGTCGTCATTGAGGCGATGTCGGACCTTCTGATAGATGGCAGACATCGTTTTCATATTGCTCTTCCTCCACTGTCGTCCCAAATATTTGGTCTGCACTTTGAGCAGCTTGAGGACGTAGAGCTGCATCATGGCCTGCTTGACCTTCAGCGCCCTCTTGAGGATAGGAGCTGACTTAAACACCACCAGCATCTGACGGAGAGAAGTTATGTGTTAAAAGCTTTAACCTACCATTCTTATACATTTGTATATATAGATATATTTTTATTTATTGGATGAGGAGTGCGGTCACCATTGTTCTGGAGTGCTTCCATTTGGTCAGTTTGTTAAGAATCCTCAACAGGTTGATACAGGAAAACAAATTCCTCCAGCAAAACTGATTGTTGTCTCCCGCTTCCTGAGAAATTGTCCATGGTTAACAACAGCAGTGAATGCATCACTCTGCTTTAACAAATGATGGTAACTACATAACAACAAACATGAAGGAACTCACCAGGCTCTCAGCTGTTAACTCAGGGAGCTCATGAACTACACAGTATGGAAAGTCAAGTACTGAAATACTGTTGGAAAGAAAATTGAGTGAAGTGCCATTCTCTGTAAATATGAGTCCAAATTTCTGTTATTCCAAGAGGGACCTGAAAGTACCTGTTCTTCGCTGTGATATAAGACATGATGTTCTGGTTGAAGAACTTCAGAATGAGAGGGATGCAGTTAGCGAACACCAGGTGCTGAGCCATGTACTCAAACTATAGAAATGGCACAAAGAGATAAATTATTATCAAACATAGTTATGTGAAAATCTGTATTGAGATGAGATGTTTGGTGTTCTTACCTGATAGATGTGGTTAAGTTTGAAGTGTTTGAGAAGCAGCAGCAAGATTGCAGAGATGGCCTTTACAATGATCTCTTTGTGTCGATTGACATCAACACCAAGTTTCATGCTTTGTAACACAGTGGTCCTGCAGAGTGAGACAGAAGAGATCAGAACAACCTCTAGAAACCTCAAGCACAACCATAGTCAGGTCAGATAACCTCCAGTCTTTACTGTTCACTATCTTCAAAACCCTTAAACATGTGCGCGAAACATCATCTGAAGGTAATTTTCCTAAAATTATTTAAGGGCATTTCTTACAAAGATGTCATAAAACATTTTTAATGACAGGAAAGTGTTATAAATGATGTTAAGTCACTTTCAAGGAGAAGGAATGCATGTGATGTTGTGTCTCTTTTAACTTCAACTTCACAAACAATGGTGTCTATGTGCAACATGCATGATCATCAATGGGCGATAGAGTTCACAACTGCTGCTGAACAATGTCAACTGAAACTGTGATATCATTGGTAAATTCTGTATATTTTCCATGTGCATAGCATAACAAAGCACTGCAGAGCAAACCAAAGCTGCTCGACCCTCACTGAGCCAGTTCTTCACTTACGGCATTTCCTCTGGCAGCACATCGGCCAGGATGTTGATGGAGTCTGTTTTGGCTTTAGATGTTGGAGCGGCTGCAAGAAGGATCTTCAGCAGGGCGATCTGATATTCAGGGAGACACCATGCAGGAGATACAATTACAGTCTGGTGTTCACACCTTCTTCTGACAGTAGACAACCACGTTATTATGTCAAACATTTTCTTTTTCTCATTTAAATAATGGTGAGCTAAGAGGAAGGTGTTTAACTTTAATGACTGGGGTACTGGTGTGTACCTGATGTTTGTTATTGTTGAAAATTTGGAAGTAAGTTACTTTATTTGCTTTGTTACTTGATTTAAAAATACTCTTTTCATTGTGTATCTGAACATAGCTTGAACAGCTTAATCTTTTTCCCTGTAGCAAATCTGATTATTCACTGGGTGGTTATAAAGTTGAGCACATTTCAGTGATGGTTTTACTACATAAGAGTCTGTGAGGTTTCAAGTTGCATATGTACTGTATGGAGCAGTGTGTGATCCACATTAGCATGAAATTAAATGTCCTTGAGAGTTTGCAGCTCTGGAGATACACTGACCATGTACTGAGGCAAACTGGGAAGAATTCCCTGATAGAGCAGCTCAGTGGCACACATCTCCACCTCCTCCTCCCCCTGAGAACAAAGAGGCAGAAAACAAGAGACTTAAGGGACAAAATAAAAAACACGAGGGCTCAGCGACTTTACTGGTAGGAAACTAGTGTATTAAACTGCTTGTAAACAACATGTTTCTACTACAAATTATGAAAATGATGAACGACAAAAGTACAATCTGCTTCCAGTCTTATTGACAACAAATGAATATACTGAATAATTTTCTGTTCCCACTTACACCAGACAAAGGGGTTTTCTGAAACTCCTCCTCCTTTGTAATCTGTATCTCAGCTATGGAGATGTACTTGTGCTGAAAAAAGACAAAAATAAAATCCAGGAGTTGTAGAACTATGTACAACACGTAGGATAGTACCTCAGTAACACAGAATTAATGAAATACATTAAAATATGACATTCAATACCTGCTTTAACGTCTTGATGCTCTCATGAATTGGTCTGGGCAAACCAACGACTGTATCTGTGTCACTGCAACACACAAAACGACCCTCATTACATTATTTCAGCTGATGTATAAAATACTGACAGTTCTTTTGTTAATTGGACAAATCAGCTTATCGGTGAAGTCACCCATGGTTGTAGCCAACAAAAAGCAAATTACCTCCCAAGTGTATAACCAATGAATTTACTTCTACTCGATTCCAGGAAATTTTCAATGTCCTTTTCCCTGTTGGAGCGAAA
>OMNW01034708.1:12671-46689 GCA_900303245.1 Selene dorsalis | reverse complement strand
GAAGGACACCCTCTCTGATGAAGGGTGAGGAATAGGTGGAGGCATCACTTCATCCCTTTCTAGTGGGAATGTCTCTGTTTCTATAGAGTTGTCATTGTCATCGTTGTCATCCTCGTCCTCTCGGGAGTCATCAGCCTTGTAAGGGTCCTTCTCATTGAATGCATCAAGGTTGTCCTGTTTGATCAGTGCCTATGTAACAAACAAAGACACAGTAAAGTAGTTGTTGAAAATATGCAAACATGTATATGTTCAATATTTTCACAAATACAGATACTTAATGTCATGTTTGGTCTAAAGTGTTTCAAAGGTGACGTACACACAGATTTCCATGTAAGTTTGTCATCTGACCTTCTTTCATGAAGACAACTGTGGTATGTGTTGTGCATTTTATTTGTGTCACTGTCAGTTTGAAACTAGAGAAAGTTTACTGAGAAGTTACATTCTCACCATTGTTTACAACGTCAGGCAGGTCCTGACTCACATCCTGTTCACTTGTAAGCGGCTTGAATCCACAACACTTTTGGGCTGACAGTGAAAAGTACCTTATGTTCACGGCGTGCCCGTTTCTGCTGCTGTTCTATGAGGTCTGATGCAGATGCAGGAGGAGAAGCGGCCCTCATGCTGCGTATGACTCGGATGCTGTCCTCTGGAAGAGGGGGTAGACCCAGCTCCTCACGTTTATGAACCTTTATGCTTTGCAGCTGGTCGAACCCTCCGAGTGTGAACTGAAACAGAAGAGATTTTTAATCATTTTCAAATCCAGAAGTGATTTTTTTGTTGCAGGTGAACGTGAGAGAATTTAATCTGAGGGACCTACAACTGGTAATTACTGCATAAAAAGACGTGTACAGAAGCTTTCCTTCTCTCACCAGTATGCTCTTCCACAACAGCAACAACACTTTCTTCATTGGGAAGTGGGGGGCATGACCACTGCAGAACTTGGTGACCATACCAAAGAGCATGACAGAAATGGGTTCGTTGTTGAAGAGAGGAGATCCTTCATTAGATAAACAGAGTGAAATTTGTTAGTATGAGACATTTTGCTGATTTTTGCAAGTTTTTAATTCTCTGATAAAATCTACCTAATTCTGTTCGAAAGGTTTCTCTGATGATTTTCCATTCAGGCTTGTCAGCCGGGTCATCCTGTTGGATTGTTTCCACCATAAGGTACATTATGTTGAGCAGAACTCTGAGATCTGTACTATCAGCAAGAGAAATGGCTGGTTTCCTCACAGCACTACTACAGGCAGCACTGTTACTGAAAGACAGAAAATACATCATTATTTACATCAACAAGAAAGAACATATAACAACAGAAGATTTATTACAAACTACCCAAGTTATCTCGTCAAGGTTTTGCAAATATAAATGTCTCTGAAAAAGGTAGAACCCAACACTCATCTCAGTCTAAAGTAACGTTAAGTGCTGGTTATCGTACGTATTAAAATTGGTGCTCTTATATGTTAATAACTCTTTCCCTCTTTTCCACCTGAATCTTGGTGGAGAAACTAGGTTTTCCAAGTAATATTTCATTCCTGCAAGTCTACAAAACTGGTGAATAACGTACTCAATCTCCATGTTAAGCAGTTCCACCAGAGCAGAGAAAGTTCCCACATCCAGGAGCAGAAAGACGTTGTATCTCATCCAGTGCTGCACCTCAGCCTCAGAGCTGCACTCAGCAAAGGTTCCTACACAGAAAGATATGTTAATTATCTCCTTGATCAATACTCTTTTTATCAAAGAATTCAGTCTTTTTTAAATCATAAACTACTAAATAATGACACATTGATGTGGACTTACCCTGAGCCATGTACAGAATGGCCCTCGCAACCTTCAGTCTCTTCTCCCGGCCAATCACCTCCAGACCGTCCAACAGGCGCATGGCATGAGCTCTGTGCTGAGCTGCATCGAGCTCGGTCCATTTCTTATCAGACACTAAGAAACAACAGACGTGTAGATGAGAACTTGTAATTGTAAATTTTCAGTTAATTAGAAATGCCACCGACTGAGTGTGAAGAAGTTTATCTACATACCGTGTGTCCTGAATTCTTCCTCAAAGCATTTTCTATTAACAGTGAACTCTGGACCTTCAGTGTAACTGTACAGCTCTGGAACAAACATTCAGAAGAGACCCAATCTGTACTTAGTTTAAGTTTCATATCAGAAAATCATGGATTCAGGGAGAGAAAAAGGGAGTCAAGAAAACTCAGTGTCATATTATAAATATGATGACAAACTACAAACCTGAAAGCTCTGCAGCCCACTTGTCTGTATCAGCATAGGTAAACTCCAGGTCTGGAGACTCTGACAGCCCCTATGAAATATTTTAAGGCATTATACTAAGAAGTTATTCTACAGAAAAGAGCTATCAGTTTAGAAAAAACACTATAATATCATAATAAAGTAGCAGCATAATATTTGCACACATTATCCCATGATTAGAAGCCGTGTCCACAGTCTGATTAATGTAACCTAATGTATAACAACCACAAAATAACGTCCAATTGGAGACAATGAAAAAGATAAGTCCATAGCAATATGACTAAATTATGTTATGCACCATTTTCAAAAGCGTTTTTGTTGGTTTTATACTTCTACATTTCAAAGTTTGCTACTGGATGTGATTTATCCTCCACTGCAAGAGTATGTGCGTCACATGGACTTTAGTTTATGACAAACAGAGAAATCACATCTTTTATTACAGTGGTTTCAGCTATTATTCAGTCTTCTCTTGTTGTGCTTCCATTACCAGTTTCTTTAATTAAAAAAATACAACACGAAGCCTGGGACTGATTTTCTCGTATCGTCTGATCCAATTAGAAATTTTCCAGTTGTTTTTTTTTCCGTATATCCAACTGAAAACTTCAATACATCCAGCTACAGTGAAACGACTCAAATGATCATGTAAAGCCAGTACTTGAAAGAAAAAGGTCCTTTTAAACAGATCGACTTTTCAACAGGTCGTAAAATTTCAACATATTTCTCTGTGGCCCGTGACAAGCTAACATTTGCTAACTAGCCTCTGCTGGGTTACCGTGCTGATCGATGATCAATACACGGATAACAGGTGGATTGTAAACGAGACTTCCGCGTAGTTAGTTAAATAATTTATAATGAATTCGACAAATTTGAGAATCTCGATCGCTGTTGGTGTTTTCACGTGTGTAATTATGTCTGAAATGAGAAGCTACATTAGCCTGCCAGAGCTAAGTTAGCTAACGTTGTGTGTTACAGAAGCCACGGCAGAAACGGCCTTTTCAGCTTCTGGTTCACTTAAGATAAATCATTGACTTTTGACTTCCTACCTCTGAATCTTTTCTTGGGTTGCGGGTAAATTCCCCCCTGCTTTTGTTTGGTAGCATGTTTCTCTGTTTATTGTTGACAGGCAGACCAGCGCCGTTCCCACTGTCCATTATCTCGCTGGGTCCCGTGTCCTCTCGCGAGAATTTCTTCTTCTTCTTTCGGTTTTATGGCGGTTGGAAAACATCGTTTCAGTGCATTACCGCCGCCGATTGGTTCGGAGTGTGGATCAGGGGCCCATTGCACAAAACTAGGATAAGGAATTAAGACGGAATATCTTGGTTATCTTGGCTCAATTTATCCGTGATCCAGTTCCACAGAAGTGGGATATGTTATGGCATAAATTACCATGGAGATTTATTCTGAGATAAGTGGAAGACGCGGAGCTAGCATCTAACTCAGTAGCTAGTATCTCCCAATGACTTTGCTAAGTTAGCGCCAGGTTAACTGTTAGGTCAGTGACTGTGGGAAAGCGAACATGGAGCTGCAGACAACGAGTGAGCACCGCGACATTGGCAGTGACGGGTTTTCGTTTCTTCTGGGCGGATCCTCTTCTCGACTCACCTTTTCTCCTGCCATCAGCCATGTGTGTGGTGGTAACAACGGTCTTTAAGGTACCTTTTTACTTTTCTGTTGCCCTATTGTGGTAAAGCAACTATACTGTTTTCAGGCTCCAACACACACAAGCTACACCCAGGCCTTCAACGATTCTCTAAAGGGGAACACGTTTTATTTTCAATAGATTAACCAGAGTACCAGTTTTAACAATAAGGTGTGTGGTCCCACAAATTTTCTTTAAGTGAATTTGAAGTTCTGAATTAATCCTCTTGAGGGTTAAAAGCGCTTCCTCAGCGGAAGCGTCCTCTTCGCTGCACCAAATGTGGCATTTGGTTGGTGAAGCTAAAAGTCTTACTGGCATCATCTTTGTCCATTTCCCGGACAGGACATGGATTAATCCATCCCTTCATTGTTCCTTCGCCTTTCCTGGATCCCATCAATTCCCCCCTCACTGCCTTGTTTGAGGGACTCCGACCCTGCTCCCCCTGTCCTCCACTGCCATGACCTCCCTGATCCACTGAATTTCAGCCCCTGTCTCCCGCCAGGATTGTCCTGTTGAATGCCAGATCACTGGCGAACGAAATATTATCCTGAGGGATTTCTTCAACTTCCGTGGCTTTGATTTCCTCTGTCTGAAAGAGACTTGGATCGTTGACGATGAGTTCAGCCCTCTTATTGAACTTTTAATGATAGGCTGTTTTTATTTTAACGTTGGGTTGTGAAGTAGGAACGTCAATTTTTTATCAAAATTATTTTAAGTTTATGCAGCACGCTTTTTTTTTCTTCTTTTTGCAGCTTTGAAGCGAACTTATTTTAGGTGGGTCTCTCTGATCCAGTGAAGATCATTGACCAATTTGGGTTGGCCATTTGGGGTGAAGTGTACATTTTTCCCATTGGCATATCCTGACACCACCTTGTGACCAAGGCCAGTTAAGATGGAGTGTGCCAGTGTCCCATTTCCACATCCTATGTGAGTGTCCCACTACCACATCTTGACACCAACTTATGACCTTATATATACATATACAGATATATATGTATACATATGTATAGGATGAAAACCACTGAAATTGGGGCAAAAAATTCTGTTTTTTTTAAAATAACTTTTGATAGGAATCTCTAAGAGAAAATTCCCAGACCAGCATCAAAGCGTCTTGTCAAGACACACCAATTGATATTCGATTGGTTCCTGTAGGACGGAAGTGGGCGGACTTATGTCCAGGAAAGTAAAACGCCCCAATTTTCCCCGATTTTAAAATCAAGTTATCTCGGGCGAGGAAGGTCGTAGAGCAGTGGTCGGCAAATAGCGGCCCGTGGGCCAATTTTGGCCCGCCATCTATTCTGTCTGGCCCGCGAGATGACGTTAATTTGCTGTTTATAAAAAAAAAAAAATTAAAACGAAAAAAAAGGCATACACAGCAATCGCATCAATTTCGAAACATTTATTGAGGTATATAGATGATAGTCCTACTAAAGTGACAAAACAACAGGTGGAACATCCTTGCAGTTATCCATGACGCACAGGTCGGAACGGTATTGGCACATGAGCGCACGTAATCTAAAAAAAAACAAACACAAGTGTTCTGTCTCCCTCCTCCAGTGGGCAAGGTAAAAATAGCCTATGTTTCCTTACATTAATAACATAACAAGGTCTGCTGAAACATGAAATGGCCCAATTAAAATAAAACAAAGAAAGAAGTGAAACTGAAAGCCCAATTGAAAAGAATAATATTTGTATACATTAGTTACGGCAGGTTGCTAGGCAAGTCGCCTGTTTCATGAGAGACGACACGAGATGCAGGCGGCATACAAACAGCGAACATACGCAAATAAACGTTTTAATGGAATTAAATTAAAATGCATTTTAAAAGTTAGATTATGTTTATTTTAATATAATAATTAATAATTTAAATAGTAGACCTATAACCCCCCCCCCAATTACAAAAGCTATGGCCCGTGATGCCATTGTCTGAAAAAAAAATTGGCCCGAGTCCAAACGTAATTGCCGACCCCTGGTGTACATGATTTAATTTTATTTTTTAATTGTTAATGTTTTTAACATTATTTTATGTCTTATCATTTTAGTATTATGGTTTCCATGGTTACCAAGGTGGAGCTAATCTTAGCCACATTGATGGAACAGAATTCTCACTAAAAAAATAAGCGAGACTAGGCCATTTAAGCTAGACTTTAAACTAAGTGAACTTCATGGAATGCCCCCCCCCCCAGGCCACAAGTGTTTAATTGTTGAACAAACCAAGTGTTTGTGGTCTTCTGGTCTGTGTCAGACAACCAGCCTTGTATCCCCCAGCCTGTAGGATAGCCCCTTGGCCTGCATCCATTGTTTCTCCCAGTTCAACCAGTTTTGCATTAGCGTCTACTCTCTGTGTTGGTGTAAGAAAGCTCAGCTGCTTGTGCCAGGGCCCTGGCATCTTGAAGCTTTGTCTCAGTTTGGTCTGACAGGACAGCCCACTGCTGCTCCAGTTCTACCGTGTTTTACATGATTGGATAACCCACTGGGTTGCAAGACCTATTTGCGCTTGCTTTTTCTGCAGCACTTTGCTTGCCCCAGTGCTTTGATTAAAGTGGCTAACAAGTTTACCAGCTGCCGAGATTACCCAATGCAGGTATAGTGCAAACACATAATTTGCCAATGTGCAAATGCATAATTTATGGCCAGCTGGCCCTCCTCCCTCCTCTCCTCTCCTCTCCTCCTCCATTCCTCTCCTCTTCTCTCCTCTCCTCTCCTCTCACACATTTTGAACTGTCATTATTTGTTGCACCTTGTAGTATGGCTTTGGTGTCTCACACTTTCTCTGTGTTTCCACAGACCTCTCCAGAGCTCCATCCTTCTCCATCACCTCGGTTCTCCTGCTGTTAAACCGGCCTAGTCGGCCATCCAGTACTCCCATTAAGCTGGCCTGCTCGCTGCCTCTCCTGCCCACAAGAAAGCTGCTCCATCATTTCTTGTTAACTAACTGATTCCATTTCCATGTTTTCCCATATTCTGTGTTGTCAACTGTTTTCTTTTCTTAATACAACGTCTATACTACGTATGCCTGTCCTGGGTGAGGGATCCCTCCTTTGTTGCTCACCCTGAGGTTTGTCCAATTTTTCCCTGTTAAAACGGTTTTCTTGGGAGTTTTTCCTCAGTCGATGCGAGGGTCAGAGCTCAGAGGATATTGTCATGATGCTGTGTAAAGCCCTTTGAGACAAACTGTTGTAAAAACGGGCTATACAAATAAAATTGCCTTGCCTTGGCTTGCCTTGCCACACAGATGTTTAGCACAAAATATATACAATTTTCAAACTAGACTTACAGTTGAAGATGAAATTATTAGCCCCCCTATGAAAATTTCACCTTTTTTGTGCTGAGAAACAGTGCTGATGAACAGAGCAAAGATCGTAGTTGTAGAAGAATGGACTGGGATTTCACAGGAGGTGTGTCAGAGACTTGATGAAAACTAAAACAAACAACTGCACTCTGTTATCCAGTGGAAAGGATACACAACTGACTATTAACATCAGGTGGCTAATAACTTTGACCCTGGTAGTTTTTGTTTTTTGTGAAATAATTCCATTTCTGTGTTCAAAGTAAATTAACGCAAACATTCAAAATAAAGCTGTGATGTTTGAAAAGGCTGTATTAAAAATTCTTTGCTCTGTTTAACAACACTTAAGAAAAGAGAAATGCTTCAGAAATATTTACAAAAAAGTGAAATTTTCATAGGTGGGGTTAATAATTTGGTCCTCAACTATATACAAGCACAGGCAAGAAACACAAGACAAAAAAGAAGCAGTTTTTCACAAAAAATAAGTGAGATGTGGAGCAAAAACTTGTTGACCCTATTATGGCTCTTGATGAAAAGTCAGGTGACACTGCCATACATAGAAAGATACTCCTGGCATGGTTAAGATCCCTTTGTGATGTTTTTGCCAAAATGATTTCAAGGGATAACTAAGGAATGAAATCACACCTGGTGTGATTTGTGAACTAGAAAACCCCAGTAGAACTATAGCATGTGTTCACCACAATACATCACAGTTCTCTTTCCTTTGGAACATTGTTCAGATCAAAATGTCTAATGCATGTGTGCATTAAATATAGAGTGTACATCTGCGCTTTCTACGTTGCTCTCACATTGTTTTTGCCGCAGTTGGGTTTCTCCAGCTCCCAGGTGGAGGTGGAGATGCTGCACTCTGATGGTGTGAAGGCAGATGCCTTGCCAGTCTGTAGAGCCTCCAGCAGGGCCGTCTTCCCCTGCCTTGGTGGACCAATCACAAGCATCTTCAGAAGTTTACACGGCTCTGCCTTTCGGAGGTGAGCCCGGAGGAAAGCCAGGACAGATGCAGGACCTGACAAACCACAAAGATCCACAGTTTGGATTTCTGGCATTTGGAAACCACATTCCCCATCACCCATTAGACTACAGACACTTGCTTTTTTCCTTTTATAGTTGCAATATCATAACATCACAAAATGAAACTGTCTCTTGTAAAATATCTGTCACACTTTCCAGACTTAGTTCTTCATTCAGCTTCGACCTCTTGAGTCTATAATGATCCTATTCATACAGGGATTATTAACAGTGTTTCAACTGTGATCACTTTCAGCTTGATTCTAAATGAAGTGGTTCAGATAACTTGACTGTGACCATGCTCCCATGCTGAGCTACTGGATGACCACGGTAAGAAGAACACTTTAATTTATTAAAAGATAGAGGTGAACACCTGAACACATTAGGTTTCGCTTTCAATGTCAGCTTCACAGCTTTTTTTTTCCACATCAAAATTAAAAAGATAGTCAGGTTCTTATATGAACAATGAAACAGGGTTTGTTTGCTGAAGACCTTCATCTGCCTCTTAAAAGGGTCATTAATAACAGGCCTCCAACAGTGGGGGAGAAAACTGTTTATCTGGAGCTAATGAGGCTTCAGCACTCTTTAGTGTTATTCTAAGGCTTAGTCAGATCAATTGTTTATCTTTCAGTCACAGTTTGTTTGTGTCACTACTCCTCCACATTAACCCATCAACAGCACAGACAAAGATCTGTGCGTCCATCACGTACTTGGTAACCCACTGAGAATGAGAATGAAATGCCTGTATGAACTGCAGGAATTACATTGTATAAACACCCAAGAACTATTTTTAAAGGCAGACTTGAAAATGGGGTCAGCTGCACAAGTCATCTTAAGTTTTTCCATGAAGTCAAACCTGAGTTTTCTGTGAAATGTGCACTTTATTATTTAAGGTCTCCTTATCTTGGCCTTTACTTAAGGAACTATTTAAAATCATTTAAACCACTACACAGATGACTTTAATGACCAAAATAAGAAAAAAAAAGGAATGAAGTTGCCTCGAGTTTATAGCACTGAACAAAGAGGGTGAACATCTCAACAGGAGTTTTCCATCATCAGAGGAACCTGATGGAATCAGAGGGACTTATTTTGCTCTACATATTTGATAGTCAGTTTATGATTTGTCTGACTGTTTTGACTGGATCACTTCACTTCTAGCAGCTGTGCCTCTCAGCTCTGATGTTACTGATGGTCTGTGGTTTAATGCTGTGGAAACTTTCCAGTCAATTATTGGTGAAGTATTTTATGTCCACCAATCAGCTGTGAGTCAGACGCTCTGTCCGTCCACTCAACACTGTTGTTTCCAGTGGAACAAGAGGACGTGAGAGGGGCAAAACATTTGACTTCTGGTCAGTGATACAGGTAAGATGTCAACAGGTATCTCAAGCGCTAATGCCAGCGAATAGGTCTCCATGGAAACAGTAAAATTTCTTTGACTTTTTCCCTTAACTAGGAGCTCCTGTAAAACATCCATAAGTACCTCCCTCAGCTGAGGCGAAATTACACCCTTAAATGTGAGACTTGAGCAGGAAACTTCAGGTGCTTTTGAGCAACTGGCCCCAGGATGATACCTTGAAATGTCAGTTGACAGCGTCTTCATAGATAATTGGACAATACCTTCTTTTCTTATTTCTTGGGGAACATTGGTGATGTTGAGGTCTTCGGTGTCCAGCTGCCACAGGTTTGAAAGCTGACCAAGCTCCGCTGGCAGCTCTCGGATTCCTGGATTACTGTCCCCAGATCAGGTGAGACAACATGGTCACTTTTTCACATTAAAGACAGGACATCAAAAGCTACTGTACTCAAGTCAGTTTTCACATTCACTTAATCAGTTAAATCATTATTTCATAGAGCTTCATTAGAAGAGCCTCAGAGGGCCTGTAAAGCCTGTTATTAGAAACATCCAGATGGATATGTTGTCGATTTTTGGCACTAACAGGAAATGTGGATCCATGACGTGTGTGAGAACTGAGCCATTTGCTGTTTGTATAAAACAGCTGCAAACAGCTGTGGCAGGAGAACTGATCACATACCAAACAATGGTTCTCAGTGACTGAGACTGAGACTCAAACCAAAGAGGATGTTCATTAATTTTAACCCATTATCTTTTTACTGTTCAGTGTGTCAACTTCACTTCACATATGACTTTTTACAGATATATAATTTTAGAAACTGTTCCTCTTTCACACTTCAAGTGTCTTTATTGAAAACCTAGGAGATGGTGGTCATTATAAAATTGAATACATGATGGTTTTTTTATTTTAATGATTTATGTCAATTTATATTCAGCACTGTAGATGGAAACAAAAGGATTTATAAACAGTGCTACACCAATAGATACACCAATAAAAATAATAATTTGATTAAATTCAGGGTGTATTTTATTAAAAGAGTCAAATTCTAAGTTCTGATTCACATACATCAGGTGGTGCTGGAAGTTTGATGAGATAATAGGAGAAAAAAAAAAGATTTGGAGAAAAAAAAGCCTATTAGGTTGATGTTTCCTTGGGTATGGGAAAGTGTTCTAACAAGACACTGTTGTGTTTCATTTTTATCTTGAGCAGTGCAAGAGGCAAGAGTGCCCCCTATAGAACTACCAGACTAACTGCACACTGCACCACCCACACGTCACTGGACAGTGACAGCAGAGATGACAAGAGAGATGTGATTGATTTAAGGATGCAGCATGCAGGTGAGGGCTGGACTCACTTGGAGAGGTAGAGTTCGGTGAGGCTGTGTAGACCACACACTGACTGAGGGACACACTCCAGTTGGTTGTCATTCAAGTAAAGCACTTCCAGTGAATCCCGCAGAATCATGGGGAACTCTATGGGACACACTGCAGAGACGGGTCACAGCATGTACAGTTTAGTCAAACAAGTGTCTTACAATAATATTGTAATATTATGGCAACTGGGGTTTTCGATATTTCCAAAGAAACATAACAAGTAAGTAGCGGCTTCCACAGAACTGGATACTTGGCAGGACGCACATCCTCTGAAACATTATGTAATATTTATACAAATAAATTATATAATGTCACAATGATTAAGTTAAATCATTTCCATTGTATCAGAGATTTCAAAGCCATTTGTTATTCCAATCATAATAATGCCCTGTGGAAGTACACTTGTCTTTGATGTTGCAGACAAGTTTGTGTGCAAGTGTGAGAGTTTACAATGCAGTTATAGGCAATAACAGGGAGTGGGGTAGTAGACAGTTCACCAGGAGGTTGATCAGTTGTCAGGAGTTATTTCACCCTGCATTAAGCATGGGAGGTGGGTTGTGTTTACTCCCACAAGCTCCATTTTTCAAAAGGTCAGTCTGAGGTGTGGGGTCATAGAAGATTTAGTTTATGTGGGAGGTGGAAGTGCTTTTTTTTCTGGCAGCAGTCATACAGAGGTCATGAGCAAGCAGCGTCTGTTTGGAGACCAACACAGGATGATGAATGAAGCTGAGACAGAAAAAGCAAACTGCTCTGCAACACAGTTTTTTGGTGGAGAACTGACTTGTCTTAACCCTGTCAGTTATTTAGTTGAGAGGTCGATGATTGGTCACAGCAAGTTGTCTTTGAATTTGGCCATTTTTGCAGAAATATCTCTGTACAATGTGAGGGGATGAGAAATTCTGCATAGCGTCAGTCACTTATATCCAATTGGGTGTACAGCAGCAATACTGGACATGGACATGCACAAAACTACAACCATTCTGAGACAGGACTTCTCAGATCTTCTAGGACATATCAGGTTATAGGATAGACCCCAGGGCTAAAACCTGCTGACATACCTCGAATCAAGGACATTTACAGTCTCTCTTTAAAATGTTGACGCTTTGATGTAAAAAAGCGAAACAAGTAGCTGGCCAAAATATGATCCTCTGAGGGCGGATCAGCAGCTGGACATTGTGGAGGAAATACGCTTCATGGAGAAACTGACTCACAATCTAAGGACTGAAGCAGGGACGCACCCAAAATGCTGGGCTAAATAAACGGCAAGCTCATTCTTTTTGGGGGTATTTACTAAATGAAAAATTGTAAAAAAAAAAAAAAAAAAAGGCAGACAATGAAAATCACATATTAAAGCTGCTGGGAAATGAGTGAATTCGAGTTAATGTTGCAATCACCAGATCTAACTACCTGAGGGACAGAGTGACAGGTGGGCAGAGTCACTATGTAACACTGCAGTGACGCTACAGTCCTGACATCAATCTCTACCCCTCTATCACCTCTACATGTCTGTTTCTATTTATTTCAATTTATGTAAATCAGATCTACCAGGGTCTGGGTCCCTCCTGTTCCATGTAGTTAGGAAGGCCAACCTCCTGGATTTGGGCCCCTCCTCTGTTCTGAAAGAAAACAGCAAGAAATCAACTGATGTTGTGCAAGAAGTAGGTAGAGCATTGATAGTAGATAAAAATTAAGATACAGAAATAAAAGGTTGGTCTGGTCCAGAGTAAACACGGGTTTATGTCCATTTTTTCAAAGTCGCATAAATTCTACTGCACTAAGGTTCAGTCTTTTCTGATCATTTTTATGAAGTTGGTCTGATACTTTGATGAACATTTTTGTTTAACTTTTCAACACTTTTGATACCATTATTTTGTACTATTAAATGCTGGAATAAAGATCCTTGATCGCAACTGGCCTTGCACTGGTTCTTATTTTTATTCCAACATAAATTGGCGAGCCAGCCAGGAGGTGCTGCAAGCACCTGAGGACAGGCCTGGGTGGAGAACCTGCAACTCATCACACTCGTGGCCACAAATTGAAGGTAAGTAGTAAATTGACTGAGTGCAGGTCTCTGCCTGGGTGAGAAAACTCAGAAAAAAAAGCTTGCCCCTAAAGAACCTGGCTGAAAATTGTTATGACTGAAAACTCCCAATATTAACCAATAAGCACAATTATTAAAGGGCGACGGAGCCTTGGTGCAGATTCTATGTTTCTGTATGTCTCCAATGTCTGTGTCTGTATGTTACCTGTTCTGAACCTCACTGTTTAAAACATGTGTCTGTGTGTGTCATAGTTCTGTAGAGCTAATGCTAAGTTAGTACATGTTTGAAAACCATGGTGCGGAGTGAATGGATGAGATAATACTAAAGGTGATGATTGGATTGTGGTTTTTGGTTTGCTTGGGGTTTTTTGGTGGACTGATATTGCAAGCTGCTACATTAAGAACTGAGTGAGTACTAACCACTGACTACAGAACACACAGCAGCAGTGCTTTAATTTTAGGATAAAATACCAAAGTGGGTGGGAAGGAATGTTGGGTGTTTAGTAGATACCAGATACTTTGAAGTCTAATTAATGAATGGTCCAAATTTTTATGAGTTTTTTTTTTCTCTCTTTTTTTTTCCCCCTAATCGACGGCTACATAGGTCTCCAAAAGGGGGAGATATAAGTGCAAAGGTGTTAGATCATACAACACTGATGCACATAAAATAAGTGTCCACGTACATGTATAACCAAGAAAATAAATCCATAACTATGGCATCTAACATCATTTGTTAGTCTTACACAGTCACAGGAGAAATCATGAGAGCAGGACTGGGGAAATAAGACTGTGGGATGTTGACCCCAATGGAGGAAATACAAAGACAGCACCCAAAACATGAGATGCAAGTACAAAAATGTATAGAAAGGCATAGGAGAATGGCTGGAGAGGCACAGTGGCCTAAAACAGGAACCTTCATTGAAAAATGTTGTGATGAAGAAGCAAATGACATCAAACATTGCAGAGCAACAGCAGGTCAAAATGATAACACAAAGCTGCAATGGAATGATGTAAGTGAAACAGCTTTCCAATGGTTAAGAGGGGATCTGTGCACTTCACCAGCACTCGGTAGTCCAAACTACATTAAAAACATTTCACCTGTAAGTGGCAGAAACATCAGGCTATTCAAATTCTGTTTAATGCGAGACACTCCAACAGGTAAGCAACCATTTAAATATTACAGCGCAAAGCTAGACAACATTGAAACGGGACTGCCACCTTGTTACCAGGGCTTGGCAGCACTTGCTTCTAAAATAAATAAATAAATAAATAAATAAATAAAAGCCTGGTGATACTTTACACATCAGACCAATTACATGCATTGTTAACTAGCCCCAGATTTGTGTTAACCCACACCAGAAAATGATTATAGAGTTATACTTTCAGCCCCTGAAATGGCCATCCAGCGATGCAGCACAACAAATCCACAAACCAGGATGGTGTTACAAGCGAATGACACACCTCGTGACTGTGTACAGGTAATGGGTGATTTTATGCATGCACCACGGGAAAATACTGTGTGGATCAAATGAGGTGCAATTACGAAAACTACTGACAGACCAGATAAGAGTTTGCGGGGAAATCATGCAGGTCATTTTGTTCTTCCACTGTTTTTGCTGATGTGTGTGGTTTTCATGACGCATGGTCAGGACCATTGCACCAGAAGGAGAAGTGATCAGACGCCTACAGGTGGTCTGCTGGTCCCCATTTTTGTAGGCAACAGTGGATAGAACACTACATGAATGTGAAGTTTGCACTAAGCATAACATGCGAAAAGATTTTTTTGAAATTCTGGAATAAAGATCCTTGATCGCAACTGGCCCAGCCCTGGATCTTATTTTTATTACAACAGCGTGTGTATTAACATACTTGCCAAGCTGGTTCCTGGAAAGATCGAGGGTCCTGAGCTGGGAGCACTTCCACTTATTGGGGGCTGGGAATGTCACAATATAATTCCCACAAAGTCTGAGTGAAACCAGAGCCTGAGGAGGACAGGGGGGAGACACTGCATAACCAACATTTTCCTTTCAAGGACAGACAAGGACACACAGTCACTGATAAGAATGTAATACAACCTCTGGCATTGTAAGTTGAAAATTATGCTTTAGCATTGGCAAATCGAAGAGAATTAACTCTAAAACTTATTATTGATCAATGCAGGCCTTTAAAGGTCAGCCTATAAAGTTCTACACAGACATTATAATGCTGTTTTGATGCGGGTGAAGCTCCCATTACAAGTGAAGATGGTCTCTGAGCAGTACTACAGTTCACTGAGCTGTGGATGAGTGGTTTTGTAGTCTATGCAAGTACTGAATCATTTACCCACTGAATACTGTATAAGCGTCTGTGACAGGATAACACCAGTGGCAGACTATTTGGGAAATTCTGCTTATCAGAAAACCAAAAAATGTGTATTTTAATAATTTAATGCTTTTCTTCTCCCTTCATTCCCCTCTATGTTGGCTCTACTTTGAGTCAGGATTCTGGAGAGATAGATGTTTCAATATTCAAGGTACTGTCCCGATTAATAAATCAAGGAGTCGGGCGTCATGGAAGAAGATTTTTGTGTTCATAAACCCTTCAGCTCTCTTACTCTTGTCTGTGAGGTTTGTTTTGTTCCATTCAACAGCTTCTGTACACAAATCATACAAGGAGGTGGGAGGCTGGAAGAGGCTGCAGTTGAAAAGTCTAAATAATCTCATCTCTAACCACTTCTACTCAAGTGCAATGGAAAACATCACAAGGTCAAGGAGAGATGTAAAGGAAAGTTCAAAAGGACCGAGGATAAGACAGTCCTGGTGTGGAGAGGATCCAATTTACACTAAGCTTTATAACACTTGCATTGCACAATGAAGACTCCTTTTCTAACCACAGCCTATAGTCATAGTCATCATCTTGATGACCCTGAAGTTGTGCCAGATACCCCGACTGTGCTATTTATAAATACCATGAGAGAAAAAGTATAATAGAATTAATATACTTTAATAGAAATAAGGAACTAAGGCTTTAGTATTTAGTCATGATGGTGATTTTGTTAAAGAACAAAAGGCTCCAGCAACACTTGTAGCTCAGAGAACAACTTCATTCGACTGACGTGTTTCAGCTTGTGGCCTGATGATTTATTTAAACTAAAAGACTTTTTGACCACAGCCATGAGCTCACATTATCAGGGTGAGGATGAGTAACATTCAGAAATCAGTGAAATGAAGGTCAAACTTGTCAGCAGGGTAGACTCTGCATTAAGAAAAATATTGCTCATGGTATTCAGTATTACTGAGCTTAGTGGGGAAAGACAAGATGTCTGTATGTGGCTTGTACTAGTCTGGACCACTTATATTCATCTATGTATCACAAAACTGACGAACACAAAGAATTCTCTGAAGTGAAGTGAAATTCTTCATGTATCAGGCCTACTGTGGTCAAGGAAGAAAGACTCAATTATCCCAATCCTCATTAAATTCAGAATCTCTGTATCTCTCAGAGTGATAATTCATTCATAGAATATACAACGTGATGGAACGTGATGGTAAACTGAGTAAAATATTTCTGCAAATGACTGTGAGCCTCCTGGTGCTGCAAGAATGTTAACATGGAGCTATTCACACAGCTGCAGCTCCATCTAGAGGCTCATCACCAGGCCATACACAGGAGTCTCACCACCATGTGTTTCTTCTTTATTTCCTATTAATTAATAATTCCTTTAAAGGTCTCATATTTTAGTTTTTTTCCAATACTTTTATTTTAAGTGTTGATCAATAAAAGAACCAACAAAAACCATATCGATCAAACACCTTAAAAACCCCCTCTCTGTTGACTGAGGCTTTGATACTTTCACAGTATCCATGCAGAACCTCACTGTGGTGCAGTGGTCGAACCTTCTTGTGACGTTCTTACTAACCACTGCATCACCATGGTGTAAAATAACAGGTCCAGTTCCTGGGTCCTACCTCCAGTTCAAAGATGTATGAGGGCAGCTCCTTCAGACTGTTGTCAGCGAAGTCCACATCCTGGAGCTTTGTCCTCCAGAAGATGGAGATGGTGTTGGGAAGACTCTCAATCACATTAAAAGAAGCTTTGCATTGTTTCTGCAGAGGGGAGAGATGCACGGATGTCTTTGGTGTAAATAGTCCTTTTTTTTTAGTTAAAAGAAACAATTAGCATGAAATTTCATCAAGAAATATTATCATTAAACTATTATGTTGATATTAATATTCAAGATGAAGCAAATGAAATATTCTGACACAAACAAGTAGATCATTCTCAGTGTGGTTTCCTACCAGTGGACAAGCCCAGGGGTCAGGGAAGGTGCGCAGTTTATTCCTGCAGACGTTGAGGAAGCTCAGGGATTTCAGACAGTGCATGACCACAGTAGGCAGACTGGTGAGATGGTTATCAGACACGTCCAACTCCTCCAACTTACGAAGGCCGATCCAGTTTGTTGCTGGAATTAAAGAACACGAGTGAAGACTAAATCAGAATTGCACAAATAAATCTGTGACTGATTTTTGGGTTTTGAACATTTGAGCATTTGAAGACACCACCTTGGACCCTAGGCAACTGTCACAGTTTAATTTGAGGCATATCTACAATACAGTAGTAGATGCCTGTCTGCAGGATAAATAATCAAGTAAAAGATCGCAGATGTTGGTTTTCAGGATGCTGCAGGTCGCATAGCAAGGGGACAAGTAAAGTTTGTTGTAGTAGCATTTTTCATGGACACAAAGAGCTTCATGATCAATAAAATAAATAAATCAAACAAATACACATATAAAGTAAATTTACACTTGATAAAATATAAAATCTAGATAAACAGAAAGAAGACACCATACCACATACTACATAAAAAGGGGAGTTTTTATGTGGCATAATCCACATCTGCGGAAAAAAGACTGCATTTCTCTGAAGCCATGTAAGCATGTCGTGATGTAGCCGTGGCACATCTTATCTTTGATAAAAATCTGATTTCAAAAATCATAATTTGCACTCTGTGGTTTCATCACGGTTGATTTAAACTGCTGCTCCATCCCTCCAGCTGGGTGCCAGTACAAGCTGCCAAGAAAACAGCCGACTCCACCTGAAACAGCTGGCCACAAGGTTAGAGTTGGTTCTTCACCAACACTGAGGTCAGGGGTCAACACACTCAGTGTCACCCTGGTAGCCCCTCAGCAGACGAAATAAAGGGCACTGACATGCAACAAAGTAGAACAGAGTTGGAACATACTGGCAGGGATGTCAAACAGGACTGTGAGCTGGTTCTTGGCTGCAGCAATTCTCTGGATGCGGGTCAGGTGGAGAAGTCCAGCTGGTAAACTTGAGAGCTGGTTCTGAGAGAGATTCACCTGCTGTAAACTGAAGCAGAGAGAAACAGGGAGGATGAGAGACGAGAACCTCAAACAGCAAGAAGAAGTCCAAGACCCTTTGGAATTATCTTTATCTGGGTCACAAAGGTAGACAAACAAAACATCCTTAAGATAATCACACACAGGCAGTTTTAGTCTTTTGTGTCTATGAACACCACACCAGCAAACGTTCATCCTGCTGCCGGACCTACCTGGAGCAGATGACCTCCTGGGAGCTGTGAGCAGGCGGCAGCTCCTTCAGCAGGTTGTTGGAAAGATCCAGAACTTGCAGGTGGATGAGACCCCAGGGCACCACCGAGGGCAGAGCACCCAGGCTGTTGGAGGACAGGTCCAGGTGGGTGATACGTGAGGAGATGTCCATGAACCAGTCCAGTTCTAACCAGGGCAGCTGCAGCCCACTCCAACACACACTAACAGCCTGTGCACACACAAACACACACACACAGAGAGGGGCAAATGATTAAGAGGGCTCAGAGAATCTTTCACTCTGGCTAAAAGTTTCAGAGAAAACTTACAATGATCATCTTATATTTGCACATTTTTAAGCCTTAAGAAGCTTGATGAAAAGCTAAAAAGTGTGGCTTGTGTTTTTTAAAACTTCAAGCCCCAGAAGACACGTGAGCTCCGGCTAGTCAACATGACGCGTGGCTTTCCAGTGACAATGTGAAGCTCTTTTGTTTGTGTGCTTTGTAGCAGTGGATTGTGATTATGTTTTACATTATGGCTGTATGTTAGCATTTTTGCTACAGTCATTACATTGCACATTTTTAGCTGATGTTCATTAACATGCACCACTACTTTCAAATAAACAAAAAACAAAACAAAATAACACAAAATTGTTTCTGCATGTGGCAAAAAATGAACTTTGTGTCGCAAGATGAAAGCTTTTCTTACAACTAAAAACTAAATATACCAGGCACTGAATATAAGATTGTTAGTGTAACACTAAGCAGCCCCAACATCAGTCTTCAGTCTTTTCCATTTGATGCCACAGGCAAGACATCCACCCATGACGATCAGTGGAATTTTCCTTAGCATTATAGTATATTTTAAATGCAAATTTATTTAGCTTCACTCAATGTCACTGTCTGTAATCAACACTGAAAATTAGCATCACCAGCAGATTAGTTTTTTTGTATCATGGCCTAAAAATGCTGAGGATGTGACATTGAACTTAGGTTGTTTGTTAATATCTTCGTCTGATTCCAACATTATCATATGGGCATAAATCCATTCTATGAGAAAGTGCTGTACATAAATCCTTATTTCCAGTGGTATTCTCCTCCTCTGACTGCCTCACATTCACTGGTTCAGAAACACATCCCTGCACCTCCTTTGTTTCCAGAACACACACACCTCTTTCACTTTACTGGTGGATGTCTCCTGCATTTTGAGTCTGAGGAGGTGTTTGCTGAAGACAGGATGGTCTATCAGGGTGTATGAAGAGAATCCAGCTCCATTCTGCAGCAGGAAGCGAGCAATCTCTTCATTACCTGCAACACAAAACACAGAGGGTGCTCGGTATCTATGACCAGGAGTGTAGACGAAAAGTCTGAATAATCCTCTCCAGACCTCGATGGAAAACATCACAGGGTCAAGGAGAGATGTGAAGGAGAATTAATCAGGATTTAGGAAAAGACAAAGACAGAGAATCCGACAGCACTGACACTGACCACACTCGTTTAATAAACACAGGAACAAACAGGGTTGACATGACATAGATAATGTGGAAGAAAAATTGTAATACAGACAGGTGGCCTATTGTAATAATAAGTCAACAGAATTAAGGAACTGAGCAAGAGATCAGAATAAATATTATGGAGATATTATTATGCAGAGTCTAGTTCCCTCGTGGAGAAGCATTTGGCATTTGAGTGAGTTCAGTAATGTGAATCTACAGGCTATAAAGTCACTCTGCTTGGTCTCCATGACGACTCTTAACTGTACACATTTAAAGAGAATAAATCTGTTTTTATGAATTTGGGCTTCAGTGGATCAGATGAGGATTTCCGTCAGTTCTGGATCAGGTCACAAACATCAAACAGCCACTCTGTTGTTTCTACATCTACAAGGCTCTGACCAGGTCAAACTACAGTGGTGCCTCGCTTTAAATGATGCTGCAGCAAGGAATTATGGGATGGCAAAAGTCTAGTGTTCTCTGCTAACGGAGATGAGAGAGGAAATCATGTGAGGAATATAATTAAAGCACAATATAGCTTGATCTCAAACAACAAATCAAATGTTACGTTGGCAACATCACTGAGTAAAATGCATCTATCTATGAGGTTTATCACTAGACCAACTGTGGTGTAAGCATCAAGATAAAAAGGCACAACTTAGAGATTAATCCTCACTTGTGTTTGGACAGCGACACCTTGTTTATCCCCAAAAGCTCTGAATGATGGGGACAAACAAAACATACATGCTGATTCATTCTCCAAACAGAATAAAACTAACAATGGTAATGGATGTAAAAAATTAATGAGCATCAAGCTCTGTGTGAATGATGCTATATTTTGCCATGCTGTTCCTCTGAGAGTTTCTGGTGCACTGCTGTGGTTATGTTGCCTCTCACTGGAAATACCTAAATTAGCTAAATGCTTTTTCATGACCTTCCACAAAGACATAAATCAAATAGACTGGTTGTAAGGCATAGAGAAACAGTGAGTTTGCCTCACCCATCAGATCTAGATTCTGTGCACTGCACTAAATATTGCAATGTTTTAAATGCTTGATGGTTTTATAGCTATAGATTAATTTTAATGTATATACCTCTGTGCTATTAACTGTATTGACCTAGCGGTGTAAGCATGCATTTAGCAAGATCTTGACTCTATAGAAACTTGACTCTGTCTCTAATCCAATTCATCTGAAGAAATGGACCTGAAGAAGCACCTTCAACTTTTATTCATGTTTGATCATCAATATCAGAGAGGGGGAATTAACACTCCAGCTTCAGACACTGTGACTATCATCTGAAAGTCAAAAGACAGCTGATCACTTCAGCCTGATTCCAACTGTGGTAAACAGTTTGGGTTTTAATGTGTGAGGTGCCCGCCCAGGTTCAAGCCTGAAGTGTTGAGTGACTAAAATTTCCATTACTAGGTTGGGGAGTTTTGGACCCTATTTTAATTGTACAAGGTATTTCTATATTCCTATATATATTTAATCACATAAAGACAGGAAAGTGGTGATTACAAATTACACTTGCAATCACCGATCTCACTCTGCAACACCAATCGCATTCAAAGGGAAGCAAGACACTTGCTCAACTTGCTTCCCTCAGCCACAGGCAGAGGGTGGGGGTTGTATTTTGATTCTGTGAAATAACACTGAGCAAATTTTTAAAATTGAAAAGGTCTCTATGATCATATCATTATGACCCTGCTTCAGTATTAGCTCCACTGTATCTCACATCATACGCGGTCCTGCCACGTTGTAGCACACCAGCGTTTGCGTGATTATTCATTTAAGAAGAAAAAGAGAAATGTTAATTTTGCTTAAAACAAACTTTGAAAGGAGGCTGCATAAACAACACCACACCAACCGCTCTGATGTGTGTAGAAACACATGGGAGTTACTATTGCAGTCTGGATTTAATTAAGATAAACTCAGTAGATATATGTGTGTACCGTCACTGAGGTCTCATCAGAGGTTGCAGATTTAACCATCTCTCTGAGGTTGGAGGGAATTAAGCAACTGTATGAAGCAACTGAACAGCACTGCTAGAATCAGATAATGAGATAAGAGTGGATTGCTTTAACGGTTCCTGCTTTAGAGGGACATTGTGTAGGAATTACTCCCATCTAGCGATGCGGTTGTATATCGTGAGCGACTCGATCAGATTCTTTATGCTGCGTTCACGTAAAATCGGGCAGACGGATGACAGCCGCTGCACGTAACGGGATAAACAAGCGTCTATGCAAACAAGTGGTCCGTCAGCATGAGGCAAAATGTGAAAAACGTGACAATATGTTGTCATGGCGATGTCGTATTGTTTACCTGACCGGCGTTTTACCGGCTTTCTCTCGTTGACTAAAATAACATCCAGTTTGTTTCCGACGGCCGTCTGCCTGACTCCACGTGAATGCAGCATCAGTGTGACCCTCCATCCTTCCTCACACTACACCACTGTGATGGTTTTCACAGACGCCACCTCCATCGTTTCTCCCCGAGCAGAACAATCCAGTGTCTCAGGTGAGTTTCTGTGGTTTCCTACAGTCATGCTGCCACTGAACGTGAAAAATGGCAGCATAACATGGCAGCTACCACCGAGCTTGCCAGCTCTATGTATATATGAACAATATGAATGGCAAATTCAAAGCTTACCAGAACACTTCAGTTTGTCGATGGGGGTAATTATTGATTAATGAAACGCATACTTTTGAACGAAATAATCGATATTCGTGAATAGACAACAAGAAAAGCTACACACTGTCCCTTTAACCACAGAAAAACAAATGTTTTGGATTTTTTTAAATGGTTCATTTTATTCTGCTCTTGCTGCTGAACACTTCTGGGAGAACCCACAAGTATTTCTCTGTGTTTTCAGGAAACAAATGCTGAATAGTTTTTGAACACTGTACAAATAATGATGAATTACAGGATTTTATGTTAGTAAATTCAAAATCTCCATGTTTCTGCCTCCTGCTGTGTTATGAGCACAGGGAATATCTGCAGTAAGTGTGCAGGTGCGTCTGCGTACCTGCTTGTGCGGCAGCGTACAGCGGCAGGCCACTGACAACAGGAAACTCATCACTGTGGATGGCGCAGTCCTTGGCATCGGCGTCGTAGCTGTGGACCAGCAGCCGCACCACGTCCAGGTGACCCTGCTGGCAAGATGTGGCCAGCATCCAGTTCAGTAAGTCTCTCCTCAGAATTGGACCTGAGAGGGAGCCAAAGACTTCCCATAATTCAATCCTTAAGATTTTTTTTAATTAGATCTTCTCTGTCTGCTATAAATACCCAACCATTCATGTTTTGATGTTCTAAATATGTAGCCCAGGCTGATCCTGGTCAGTCCATTACAGCTGAAATTACACGATGAGCAGCACTTAACACAACGAGTAAACTGACTTTGATAGCAGTGTGTCCCTTTAGCAATTATTGGAAGGTGTAGAGACATAAATATGTAATCAAACAAACTGCATTACATTTAATTGCAGGGCATTCACTGGCCTCAGATCAAAGCTCTGTCCTGTATGTTGTCAACGCTGAGCCTTGTCTCCTCCTCCTACCTGGTATTGAATCCAGCAGCTGTTTGACCACGTTGACGTGGCCGTAGTACGCTGCCAGGATGGCTGGGTTGCTGTTGGATAGATCCTGGGGCACAGTGATACGTGCGTCTTTCAGGAGGTAACACACACTCTCCAGGTCACCATGCTGAGTGGCCACACACAGGAGATGCACCTGTAACAACACAAGAATAAAACTGGTGACCATTAAGAATGAAGGAATATTTTACCAAAATTATTGTTTTTACAACATAACAAAGAAATGCAAAGAAATACAATGACATGCATTGAGCAAACATGTCAACCCACCCGCCCCCCACCCTCCAAATTATTCCCCCAAATTATACTTCTTCTGCACAGGGAAAAATGATCTGGAAATTCACTCAGTAAATATGTATTCATGGTAACAATAAGAGAGTGTATGTGACCATATAAATAAAACATTTGACTACAATTAAGAGGCAAAACAAGAGGTTTTCTTTCAACCTCTGGAGATGAGTTTTGGTGAGTAAAGAGTGAATTTTGATACTGAAGTCACAATTAACAGTTGTCAGTGCTAATGCTATGTAGCTATAGCAGAACTTATAAAGAGCCTCTTTACAATGTACCCAAGGGACAAGTTCAGGTCTCTGTCTGAGGACTCCACATATCTTGTTATATACATCGGACATATTATGATGACCACCTGCCTAATATTGTGTTGGTCCCTTTTGCTGCCAAATACACAACAAACTGCGATACACTGTATTCTGACCTTTCTATCAGAACCAGCATGAACTTCTTCAGCAGTTTGAGCAACAGTAGCTGGTCTGTTGGATGGGACCACACGGATCAGCCTTCTCTCCCCACATGTATCAATGAGCCTGTGGCTGCTTCACCACTGTTCCTTCCTTGGACCACTTTTGACAGATCCTGACCACTGCAGACCAGGAACAGCCCACAAGAGCTGCAGGTGTTCAGATCTCTGACCCAGTCATCCTGGTCAAACTGGATCAAATCCTTACACTGTCCATTTTTCCTGCTTCTAACACATCAACTTTGAGGACATATGTTTACTCGCTGCTTAATATATCCCACCCACTAACAGGTGCTGTGATGGCATGTTATTCAGTGTTATTCACTTCACCTGTCAGTGCTCACAATGTTATGCTTAATCGGTGTATGATGCAAGTTACTTTCACAGAGCTAAGCACTATAATCATCCGTAGTCAAATATTTAAATCACTCAAGTCAATTGTTCAACTTTTATTAGAAGTAGTAGCATCTGACATGGAAGCTATGTCACACCATATGATAAGGGTTATTGTGTAATCTCTACTCATCACATTCAATGTAACAGTGTCAGCTTAGTTCAAATGAGCTTCTCTAACATACTCTCCAAAAAAATATGGTATGCTGTTGTAACCAGCGTGAGCTCGGTTGAAAAGGAAAGCAATTATGTCTCTTTTGAAAAGCCACTTGGACAGCTCTTGTGGCAGCCTGTGAGTAGCCCCACTCATACATGACTCATTTCTACTCATTTTCATGGAGCGACAGAAAATGCACCACACTCTACTGCCCCTGCCAGCTTTTGGTGCAATTATACCCCAGACCCTCCAAACACTTATCTTCTCCATCCGAGGTCAACTCAGACCCTAATAGCCACACGGTTTTGCTGTCTGACGTCTCGAAATAGTCTGAACAAAAATAATAGTGCTCTTACTGCGGGTCAAATAAGCAAACAAAAGTGAGATGGTCAAACAGGTCAAAAGAAATCTCAGTCTCATTGATTCACACCATGCCTGTCCCTTTGAATAATGTAGCAACAGAGCTGTGCTGACATTAATGAGGTGTAACACAATATGTGATATTGTTCCTCTGTCTTAAGCCTTTCCACAGATGTACTGCGTTATTTTCAAATCAGTAATCCTTTTGTTGGATCTATTTATATATTTGTTTATTTATTGCTAGTGTTTTGTATTGTTTAGTTATTATAAAATGTAGTTTAGTTAGTGTTTGGATTTGATCATTCTGAATTTATTTATTTGATTTCATCATGATTAGATTTTGTTAGTGTTCTGTTAGTTTATTATTGTTTATTGTTTGTGTTTTTATTTTATTTGGGCACATTAGGGGCACCAGAGGATACATGTACAGTAGGGCTATGGTAAGGGACCAGCATGCACCTGGGTAGGCTTTTTTACTGGAGCGGGACAGGCACAGTGGAATTTCTTTTGTTCCTCATTACTTGCTCATTTTTGGTTAAAGAAACCCCCCTCTTTGTTGAAACTGAACACTGCGTGGTCATTTGTGAGCTGGCAACAGTGTTTCCTGTCTTTTGCTACTCCGATACTGTAAAGTCAAAGTTTGCACAGGCTTGTGAAGTTCAGAGTGGCAGAGTATATAGGTTTGTCAGTTTGAATATTTGCACAGATGTAGTGCGGTTGATCAAACACCGACATATTTTCCGAGGAAACACAACATGCGCACGCAGATACTTTCGCCTTGTCCTACAGTGAACGACACTGACAGTTAATAAGGGCAAAGGTACAGGAGAGCCTTTATTTGCAGCCGTTTCCAAGAGCAGAGTTAAACATTAATATCAGCCATATACACCTAGTGGTCATTTTCTTTGGTCCGGACCTCTACAGCTGTGTTATCTTAGTGAAATGACTTCTGATTCTCACCCACACTGAGCTCGACCCGTCTTACAGATGGATGAGAGGCTGGGCAGTACAAGCAGTATAAGTATTCAGCAGTGATTTTTAAAAACACGGGCATTAACAGTTAAACAAATGAAAGACTAGTGGCAATGCCCCTCCTTTCCGAAGCTCTGTTTATGTCGCACAAGCACTCGATTAATTTTTTTTTTCATTGGTAGCGAGTCAAGGACTTCGCAGTAATCTGACCTTGTGCATATCAGCATAGCTTTTATTATCTGAACAATAACAGAGAACACAATTTGCCTTTGTGAAATGATAAATAAGTGACTTATTCTATGATTACAGCAACGCTGGCACGTTTTATTGGCTTTTATACCGACATAAACCATATTGAATACTATGAAACACAATTTAGATTGAGCTGTTCTCAGAAGCCACAGCAACAGAAAAGAAAATGGTCACAGTGTCAGTGCAATTCGATGAGTGTAATCAACTGAATTCACTGGGAAATATACCTTATTCTTTCAGCTCTTAAACATGCAGCAAGATCTACTCAATCCTAACCCAAGTTCTGCGTTGCTTTAGCTGTCACAGTTAGAGACGAACCAGATCTTCATGAGTGGTGCTTAACTTACAGAAAAAATAATTTCTCCTGTTTTAGTCAACCATTTATACAACATCATTTTTTACCCTTTCAACAAACTGACTGTCTAATGGTCAGTCCTGAGAAGCTGAATCAGTAAATGCTGATTGGGAGGGAGAACAGAGCTCATCTAAAGTAATTACTTTCAAACATGAGTCCTCCTATGCGTCAGTGGAAGTTCATGTTACGGGGGTGACTCTGTGTCATTCCCAACACTTCAGCGTTTGTCAGTCTCAAAATACAAAATGTCAGACAATTAGCTATGTGATCATAAAATTGCTATTTGATCGATGGTCACCATGAAGCAGCACATTAATCACTGTTAGTGTCACAAAGTTTAAAATATACAATTAACCTGGCATGTAGCTTGTTAGCTATGTCAGCTGCTTTAGTAATGATCAGTGTGAGAGAGTAGTTGTAAATTACCATATACAACAACAAGTAAAAGAACTTGGACAGCAACACCTCTCATCTGACAAACTACAGGGGTTTTTAACTGCCCATTTGATTTTTTTCCTAATTAGTGATGCAAAGCCTCTTTGTGTGTGTATGTGTGTGTGTGTCATATGTTCACCAGTCTTAGTCTATCGTTTCCTTTAACCAAATGTGGGGTGTAATTACATGGCATCACTATCACAGTAATTAAAAATGGTGAAAAAACAAGAGCTGGTGGCTGAAAGCTACTTTTGGTGCCTGCAACGTTTAACACAGAGCTTTTAGTCGTTTTCTCAATATCAGAAAAACACAGAAACATGACTGTAATCTCACTGTATTGCTTGTTTCCACAAAGCACCTTTTCCTGGATGTGTCTCTCGACCTCATGCTGAAATAGGATTGAGAGACAACAAGACTGAACACTGGTACAATTCCCCATAATTCTGTAAGTACATAAAACCACGGCTGCAAGTGCTGAGTGACAAAATGGCAGAGGCTTGTGCTTTGTCCACTGGTGATGTAATTTGCATTACTGATAATATGTTTACAGAAATCTGGACCTGACCTCCAAATTATTCAAATTATCTTGTACATGAAGCAAATGGGGGAAAAAAGGTTTAAAACAAGCTGGGCAACAGAGGGGTGAGAGAACGATAGATGTCCATGCATGGTAGACCTTAATGAGTGTGGGTGGAGGGAGATCACTCTCAACACTGTCATCACAAAGACCACAGCCAGTTAAAAGTCAGCCTGGGATTCACAGCGCCTCAGCAAAACCACACCACTGACAGCTGCAGAAACGCAGAGCTCTGCCAGGAAGGAACACAAGGAAAACATCCATCCCACTTTGGCTCAAAGTGTTTATCCCTCAACAATGCCTTCCAATATTTTTTGTGGATGCAAAAACCCAGAGCTTTCATTGTTCTTGGCAGGGACCTTCATATCCTGGTTGGTGCTGACGAGGAATTGGCTTAACGGCAATCACTCTCAAATGTATTTATCTTTTATAGCTCATGATTGCAACTGTTTTCCACCAGGCTTACGCCAGGGAGTGCGATTTAGGGGCTTTATTTTGGACTTCCAAGAGAACAAGTCATTTTACTTCCATGTTCTCTATTTGTACTAGGCGGGTGAAAAACCAATAAAAAAGTGTTGTAAGGTGACGCAAGGGGTCGAGCCATCACAAGCCACCAGACCTGTTTCAATGCACTGAACTCATCATACATCATACATCATCAATACAAAATCTCCGATAGCTGATCTGGTGACACATGATTCACCACTCCAACAGAAAAGTACAGCGGCAGCACCAGATCTTGGTGTGTGCCACACATGCACTGCTCCACTTGTCAAGAATATGGTTGATGAGTCATCTGATAATATCACACTTTCCACATCTCTGCAGTGCCTGTGGTTTTTGCACCACTGAACTCAAATGTGCATTCATTCATGTCTGACCTTATTTACTGACATCTTTCCCATGATCTAAACGCAGATGTTGATTTGATCACAGTATTATTTAAAACAACATTCGAGAAGTATTTGTGACAAGGGTGCGTACTGAGCCCTTTATTGTTCAGCCTGCTGACATATGACTGCGCTGCCACTTTCAACAACAACCACATCATTAAGTTCGCAGACGACACCACTGTCGTTGGCTTCATTACCGATGGTGATGAATCAGCGCACAGGAAGGAGGTGGAGCAGCTGGTAGCCTGGTGCTCGGAACATAACCTTGCCTCAAATATCGCCAAAACAAAGGAGATGGTGACACATTTTAGGAGGGCTGGACACTAGCACCACCTCCCTCTGACTATCAACAACTCTGAGGTGGAGAGGGTGGACAACACCAAGTTCCAGGGGTTCCTTCTGACTGACGAGCTGACATTAAGAAGGCCCAACAATGACTTCACTCTCTCTGCAGACTGAAAAAGGTGGACCTTCCTGGTCCAGCCCTGACCATGTTCTACAGAGGCACCATTGAGAGCATTCTCACATGTTGCATTTCATCCTGGTTCGGCAGCAGCACAGCAGAAGAGAGACGCAACCTTAACAGGGTAGTGAGAACAGCAGAGACAATCACTGGTGTGTCACTGCCACATCTGCTGGACATCTACACAGTCCTCTGTGTGTGCAGAGCAGAGGATCCCACACATCCCTCTCATGGCATGTTCACAGTTATGCAGTCAGGAAGAAGGTACAGAAGTATCAAAGCCAGAACCACCCGCCTGCTGAACAGCTTCTTCCCAACAGTGATTAGACTCTTTAAGAAAAGAATGTGAACTACATCAACAGATTGTAGAGCACCTACTTAATGATCACTTTTATTCTCCTGTATCCATTGGCCATTTTTATCTGTTGTTTTGTTTATCCATTTTTATTTATTGTTTAAATTAACTTCACTGATCTCCAAACAGTGGATGTGTGAAACACAATTTCATTTTTATGTGACGCATACTAATGACAAATAAACCTGCCTATCTATCTAATTCCAGGCAAATTCAACCTGGGGCTGTAGTTTCCTAATATTTGAGGTCTAAAAGAATGAATGTGAAGATTTTCTTTTTCATTGCTCCTGTTATGCAGTAGTTCTGTCTGTCCCTGCATCCCCACTGCAGTGTATAATGGGAGTGGATGGATCTTAGGCTGTTTAGGTTGTTTACATCCCACAAAACCACTTTTTTTTCACAGACAACATCAGATGGCTATTCAAACACACACCGAGGGATTTGTTTACTTCAAGAAAGTGGACATGTTTGTAAAAGGAGCTGTGATACAAAGTCTTGTGCGAGAGTCAAGTTGACGTGCTCAGTATGTTTCCAGTCTGAAGTGCTCCTGTTTGTTTTTCAGCCATTATTGAGAAAATACTTGCCTCCAAGTGAATATTCCTTTGTTGATAAAACAAACAAGCACTTCATGCCTAGGATCCACTGGTGTCACTGAGATTTCTTGACAAACACAACGCCTCTCCAAAATGGAGGTTTTGGTAGGCAGGGTGCATGGGTGTGTTGACTAAATCAGAGATCAAATACCTTGATGGTCAAATAGCTAATTGTCCAACATAGCTAATTGGACAGTGTCCTCACATCTGACAGATTCATTTGCATAAAGTTGAATTGCAGTCAACGTTTGGACATACCGCGACTGCTCAAAGAGCCACGCCGCCTACCCAAAATGCTTCGCGCTTTGACGTCTTCCATAGGAAATGAACATGTCACAGCGAACACAACAATTGCCAGTGGATCCCAGGCGTCAGACTACCTGGAAACATACTGAGCACATCAACTTGACTCTGGCACGAGACTTTATATTACAGCTCCTTTTACAAACATGTCCACTTTCTTGAAGTAAACAAACCCCTCGGTGTGTCTTCCGCTCTCATTCTATGCTGCAGTGGGGATGCAGGGACAGACAGAACTACTGCATAACAGGAGCAATGAAAAGAAAATCTTCACATTCATTCTTTTAGACCTCAAATATTAGGAAACTACAGCCCCAGGTTGACTTTGCCTGGAATTGTCCTTTCAGCACCTCCCTTCAACGCCCCAACCACCAGTAGCAAACTGTGGCCCGAGACTGGTCATTGTACAGGACCAATAAATAATGAAACAAAGCAATTAAAACAATAACCAGAGCACTATGTCACATACTGACACCTGTGCCTGAACACTGCCAAACCCAACATAAATTCACACAGGAAAAATTTAGATGGAAAAATGAACAAAGGTCAACCTAAAATCACCCACAATGCCCACAGTGAGACCAGCACATTTAACAACATCAAGCAGCCAACAAAGACATTCTGCCTCCTCATGGCAGGGAAAGCAAGACGCAGAGTTTCTATTCATCTACTTTCAGAAACATCTTCAACCAAACATACTGCAGTGATCTCATCACATTTCGCCCCTGTCTATGGATATTCTCCTTCATCCAGGTCATCGTTATCTCTGGGCAACAAACTGAATCAAAGGCAACTGGACTTGTATTTGTCTCTTACCCACGGGGCTACATCAGTTCGCAACACACCGGTCTGACTAGTCCTCACTAGTCTGACAAACATAAGTACCAAGGTTTTTAACCTCTGTGAGAGTGTTCACAAAAGTACCTGTGTTAGGTAAAGTTTCACTTGACCATTTTACCCCTGGTAAATTACTGCGAGACCACGCCCTCTGCCAGAGACACGGTTGACGGATGTAAACAAACCAAGGAGGAGCAGATTCATTCAGATGTGAAAAATTATCAGGTCTTTGCCACATTTCTGTCAAATACATAAAATTCAACTTACGGTCTGTCAGGATGTCCTGGAGGAGAGGGGCCCTGCTCGTCAGGGAGCGCATCAATGCTGAACAGTCCAAAGATGACGCCATCGTTGTTGTTGTGCTGGTCTTGTTGTGTTTGACACTGATGTTAGCCAACCTAGCTAGGCTGACTAACACACTGTGGTCAACTTTCCATCCAGAGCCCTTTTAAGGATGATGAATTGAAGAAGACCAGGGGCGTGTACTACGAAGCAGGTTCAACATACCCAGGGTCTCTTCCAGTTATCCAGCTTCACTTAACCCAACAACTGCGATCAGGCTAAGCTTTATCAGCTCGGTAAGTCAACCCAGGGTTTCCCAGTCTGAGCGCGTTCACATACAGTCACTACAGCAAAGTGCAGGAAGTGCTGCAGAGAATTACTGTGTAAATGCATAAATTCATATGATTAAAATTAAATAAAATTATGGGATGGCTCGGACAGGAATGACAGGAATCAGGTGTGTATTCCTCTAAACTGGCCTGTTGCTCACATGTAATTTTGTGGTGTGTGTGTGATGCAGAGAGTTAGGTGTGTGTACATACACTAAGTGTCAAACAAAAAACCTGGGAGTGTGGATCAGAACAGGATCCCTCTCCCCTCAGGCAGTGTTCAGGGACCGTCAGAGCCCCTGGTACTTTTAGTTTTTAGATGACAATCTCTAAGAGAGATATGTTTTTATATCTATCTATATACATAAATCTCTTTCTGAATATATATATATGTGTGTGTGTGTGTGTGTGTGTGTGTGTGTGTATTATGAGAGATAGGTTTTATTTGAAGTTTTCATAGGACGGACTACAAACCTCTGTCAGCTGATCGAACCGTATGTGTGCAGTGACACTGTTCAGCATAAGTTACCATGGAGATGTGTCCCGATAAGAAGTGAACCACCGTCGTAGTTCGGAAAACCCGGGGTTAACCCGGAAGTTACCTGGCTAACTCAAATCCTGCTTCGTACTACAGGCCCCAGGTGGACTGTAGTGTTTAGAGAAGCCGATGTTAAAGTTCCGCCAGGATCCAGGGTGGTGTGACGGGCCATGTCCAGGCTGAGATGAGGGCTACAGCGCAGGTGGTGGGTGGGACAGGTTGAAGCGAAGCGGCAGGAGTTCTGCAGCTACCAGCGCCGTCAATAAACTGAAAGTGAAGGACAGGGCAGAGCTGGTTAGCACAGTCCATACAAACAGCTACTTAAATGACTGAGCCCGCGCTGGACCAGGTCCTTCTCCTACAACACCCTACACCCCAGTACCTGAGACTGCGGCTGTAGCTGCTAGCTTGAAATGCCGCTGGTAGCTCTTACAGGCTTGCACTCATCCTAGTAATTTATTTATTTTTTTTAAATGCGATGTGACGTGATGTTCAACCTTCCCGGATAATTTCAAGTTTTCTTGAATAGGTAACCAGGAGAAGGAGTTTCAATGAATCCAGCAACCACAGTCTTCTTCGTCTCTCTTCCGGTTGTCCTTCGACTTCCTCCTTCGGCCTTTTTTTTCTCCTCGTTCACTCACTGACTTTCGCAGGTGTTTTCACTAATTTGCGAATATCCGGAAGTTGCTGCGAAATTATTCCGCCCACCATTTAACAAAATATGATTGGCTAAGACACCTGTCAATATCAAATTCATGTCCACTTCCGCTTGAATTACACAGGCCTTTGTTACAGTTCTCTTTATACATCCATGGTTACAGCTACTTTAGGCCCCTGCCTGCTAGGAGGTGCCATTGATAGCGTCAGAAGGAAGATTGTGATTGGTTCATTTCCCTGTTCTGTTATATTAACCTTTTTTTTTTTTTTTGCCAAGACGAGTTTCTAACAATAATAAACTATAACTTATCAGTATTATTTCAGTGAGTTAAAACACACAAATAAATAAAATAACTTATTAGGAGTACAAAAATTATTTCAATAGTTATAGGCTTTCACTGAATACCTTGAGGGCCCAGAGGGCTCCCCTCAGATCACTCACTCAGATCTTTTCCTCCTGCAATCTTGATACAAAATCAGAATCAACTGGGCCTACTCAGAACTTTAAACATGCCACAGAGTATGATTGGATGTGAACTGCCTAATCGCACCATGCAGTGCACCTGTGTGGAAGCATCTTCATTCATTTGGTTTTTCCGCTCATTTGCTCAGCTTTTTACATTAATCTGCTGCCTGCTGAAAAAAAAGGGGAAAACCCAGGTGACCCAGCACATTACACTGAGCCATTTTAAAAGTTGGTGTGCTTTTCAGGCAGGGAGGCATTACCCAAAGACAGAGCAATAGGATGACAGATGAGGCCTCCATGTGAAACAAAGACAGATTAGCACATTTTCTCTCCTCTGAATGTAAATGCAGAGAGCGTCCTTCTGTGAAAATAAAGTATCAGGCTGTCTGTAATCTATTTATAGTATTTGTTTGTATTATGTTTGTGCTG
>OMNW01034707.1:103742-126387 GCA_900303245.1 Selene dorsalis | reverse complement strand
CTCTGGCAGTATGCTAATTGTAATATGAAACACTGTAGTTAAACCTGTTCATGGTTTTGTTTTAGGCCTTGAATTCCCCACACGTGGCACTTCTGTATTATAATTGTTGCAGGAAACATCTGTGTTTATCCTTGTACCTACTGGAATCTTTAAATCTTTGGAGTGTTCCGGTAGATTTTCTGTTTTGTGAGAGCACAAGTGAGTACTCCTTTGTATAACTAGAATGGTTCAAAAAATTTGGATAGAGATGCATGTAGACAAACATTTGCACACACATAGGCATCTGCCACTGGTCTATATAAAAGGTGCGCCTGCATACATTTAAATGAATACTCTGACACTGGATTCCAGAAAGATAGTGGCATGTTCAGAGGGTAAAATCCCAGGGAAGAAATTCAGCAAACAAACACAGATGCTCTTGAAGCGAGGGCTGCATGTTTGCACAACTATCCCTTAAGAGATGCAAAGGTTTGGCTCTGTGCTCACTGAGGCATCAATCCTCAAAGTATAAAAAACTGGATTCAAATGAAGATTTTGCATTAACCGCTTTGGATGAACTAATTCAGAAAGCATTTCAGAAATACATCCTTGAGAAATCCTAGGAAAACACGCTGGATTAAGTTAGCTGTCAGTTAACTTTTAGTCTATAAAATGAATATGTTTTATGTCTATATATGTAAATATTCAAAGAACAACATATCTAACTGCATTTGTGGGTTAGCGAGATGGATTTTCTGGATAATGTAATTGTGTTTTCAGGATGAATACCCCCAATACCGCTCTGTCCATCCTCAGAGAAGTGTAGACGCTGCTCAAAAAGAAGGATGCGACCTTTCTCTTTGTTTAAAGAAAACCACCCTCCATCAGTCTGTCTGTCTGCCTGTCTGGCTCTGCCGGCTGTGTCTCTGCTATTATTAGCAGCAAGAAAAAAAACACAGTCTTGGCTTGGTTAACAGGGAGACGGCTACGTCACATAAGGGGCCTACCTCAAAATGATTCAGCACTTCCTAGCAGACAAGGAAACAGTTTGAATGGGTCCTATCATCACAAACACTCCATCAGGTGCTGTCGCCACATATTTTTTTGCTGCTGTTGCCACCACCACAGGTTTTTAGGCCAATCCATCCACACTTCAGTGTCTCAAACTGTTTTCTTTGTTTTTATTCTCTCTCTACCAGCCTCTGTCTGCCTGTCTGGATGAGAGAAAACTCTGTCTCCCTGTGAGTGGTCAATCCCAGAGGCTGCTGCAGCACAGCAAGATGCCGGCAACAGACTCCATGGCAACAGCAGCAGCAATTCTCAAGTTAACGCTTTGGTCCCTGGCACAAAGACTGTGACCTGTAGCCTAACAACCTGGCAAAATCATCTCCACCTACAAAGTGTTGAAAAATGTGGAGTATCTGTGCTTTTAAAGAAATATTCATGCATTTGGGGAAATAAGCTTGTTTTTGATTTCTCAATGTGTTCAAGGTAGCTCACTGACTGATGTTTAGCCTGGCTCACCATGAGAGAGGAGGCTGGGAAACGGTTTTGTTAAGGTGCTTCCAAAACTTAGCTGACATGTTCTGTCTTTTTAAATATGTCCAATATAAAACAAGTTGTTGGTTTAATGAGCAGTCAGCTAACACATTTTCAGCACACTACTATGGATGTATTGTTTGTTCATTTGATAGAAATTTGCGACATGTAATAAAATAGTTCTGGCTCTGGCGTTGTTGGAAAGTATCCAGCTCAATGAGGGCTTTCTAATGTAATTCATATAATGTAACAGACAAATGTCAACCTTTTGCTCAAATTATGTTTGCTTGGACGGAGCCTGAAGTGAAATCTCACCTCATATTATTTGTGTGTGAAAACTGTAAAGAAGTTAGCTCTAAGCTATAGCTAAGGACACTGCTTTTGCTTGTGCTGTACTTCCCTCCACTCCTCTTCACTTTCCCCATTATCTCTATATGTTTATGTAGTTGGTTCTTTGAGGGATTAGCACAGTTATTTCCCACAGCTTCTTGAAACTTATCTCTAAACCTGAGTGTGCTTCACTTCATTTCATGAGCTGGTGAATTTGTGTGAATCCACAGCTTTTTATTAACTTTACATGCAGTCGTGCTGTGTCGTGTTCTGTCTGCACGTCTGACGACTCAAAGACACTTTGACAAAGATTAAAACTGACTATGACTGTCATCCATTGTCATGAAATGACATCTTCAGGGCCCTTTTGGTTTCTGTTAGTATAATATGGGTCTTTGTGTGTGTGTGTGTGTGTGTGTGTGTGTGTATGTGTGTGTGTGTGTGAAAAGTCACGCACGTTTATACTTTAATATGTCTGCAGAGCCGACACCTCTGTCCTGTAAGGAGGAATGGCTTTGATCCACATCCCCTGACAAACAGATGAAATTTACAGCCTCGACCTGTTTGCTCCACGGCCTGATCCTCATTTCCAGCACATCACAGTCCCACACAGACACTTATCACCAGACAGAACATAAAACATGGCTCTGCCTCAACACAGTCTCCTTTATCCCTCCAGATAGCAAAGGGAAGGACATCAAAAGGAATAAAGACCAAAGTCAGTGAGGAGATTGCATTACAAATTATATTTATTAACCTCAGCACATCCAAAGATACCAACTATGTCAGGGAAAGTTTGTGACATACAGATGAAGCATGAAACAAATCGTTTCCTGTTTTTTGAATTATGAGATCATTTATTATTTGGTGTTTTTATGACAGTACTTTTTACACAACACTGTGAGTGTTGTTTGCCATAATTATGGAGCGACGCTCTTGAGAAATCAGCCAAGGCTGATTGCAGTGGGACTGAAGTCTGAACACGCTCCGATAGCTTTCAGCAGCTATAAATTTCAAATTAATCCCAGATTGGACGGAGTTTCTTATATGAGGCGATATTTTATGCATGTAGTAGTCAGTGCTGTTTTTCACCTTTTTTATGGCCTCGTAATACTGTCACGTGTTTTCTGTGGTATGAACGAGGGGCAGGATGGCTGAGGGGAGACTTAAAATAGTAAGTTGAAGCACTCTTCAAGTTTGAAGCTGAAGGAGGGAAGGCTGTTTCATAACAGGGCTTTCACAGTGACATTTCACCGAATGGTTCGCACCGCAGCTTCAACTCAGCAGCATTGCAGGGGTATAAATCTTTAAAGAACTGCAACCTGCGTCACGCATGCACACCCAGCCCCGAGGCTGTCCCACCCAGTTGGGGGGCACAGAGAGAGATGGGCTAATCAGAGGCAATCCACCAGGCCCAAGGTTTCAAGGTCTGGCTCAGAGTGTGTGTTTGAGCATGCGGAGCAGCAACAGAGGTGCAGAGGTCAACATACAGCACAGCAGTAGGTGATCCATCTTCTCGCTGTATTGCACATCTGCACAGTGACCCCCAAGAAGCAAAAGACAAAATAACATCTCCAAGAAGCAGGTCAAGGTGACATTGCTTTTTAGGTCATATTGGTCCAATGTAATATTAAGAGAGATAAATCAAAGCAACACAAACATTTTACTCTTCTATGGGCAGAAGACATGAAATGTTGGCTCTTAATATGGAACCTAACAGATGAGTTGGCTTTTCTTAACTTCCCCGAATTTGCTGCATCATTTCAGTCCTGCAAGAGACACTTTACATGGTTATCATCACAGGTACTCCATCTGATGCTCATGCTACAGAAGAATGGATTGCTTAACTCATTTGAATCCATGTCCTGCTAAGAGAAAGCTGCGATTATGTGATCACCATTGATCAGTGGTGGAAGGGGGACACAACCACCTACCACATTGTAGAAATGCACTTTTACAACTAAAAGTCACACAAGTCAATATTTTACTGAAAGTAGAAGTATTCACATCAGAATATACTACATTGTTTCTTCCCAAATGACCCTTTTAACAATAATGTATATTATATTTTTGGATCATAATCATCAATGCAAACACATGTCTTCAATGGTGCACTTATTTTCATTACTTTATACACTGCTGAGTAATTTATTTACCCTGGGATAAAGTATTGTCTATGATAATTCATCAAAATGTATTTGTACCATTATATTTATATATTTTTGTATACAATATCAAATCAGTTTAGCTGGGTAAAGTGCAATATTTCCCTTATACATCATATGAGCATCAGAGTAAAGTAGCAAAAAAAATCAAAATACTTCATGTTAAGAAGTCATAATTGTACTTTATCATTATCATTAGTCCTAATATAGACTGAGTGATGCAGAATCTTAGTGTGTGATGAATATAAGAAAGAAAACATACACAGTGAAATCATGTGCACCTCAGTAATGTCAAGTCTTTATTGATATGGTGTCATAGAGCAATACATAAGTAGTAATAATGATAAAGAGGATAGCATGTCATCTACATTCAGTTCCTATGCTTTTATAATCATGGCAGCTCTAATAAACACTAATAAAGAGATAACAATGATTAAACACCCCACTGAACAGAATCATACATGTCACACACATGGCCAGAAAAAAGCTGCTGGTGTTTTAAGGCATTTTAAATCCTACAGTATTTGTTCTATGGCTAAATCTTGCTTCTCAGTTTTGAATGGGTGACATACTGTACCGTATATTCAGAAAATGCTCGCTTTTGCATGAAGTGGTGCTGTATGTGTGCTTAGAAAACGTTTGGCAGTGCTTTAGAAGTAGTAGTGATATTTTTCTTCAGACACCCATGAAAACTCTTTTGGTTTACATTTGAAAGATAAAGGCTTGACATTTGCAATCATGAACCATTCATCCATTGATAGAGTTGTTTACTACAAAATGCTGCTTTGACTTCTTGTACTTCTCAGATTTTTATTCTGCTTGACACTGCGATTCAGTGTTTCACAAAACAAAATATGTCACTTTCAGATTTGCTGCCCCTCCACCAAAGAATTGTGGATATAATAGGCCACTGTGTAGAGATACAAACATACTTACTACAGTACTAAGATACTTGTCACAAGCCCAATCCAAACGACAGTCTGACATACAACCAGCAGTTTTTATTGTTTTCTTAATGTGAGTGCAGTTTGTCAGGGCACAGCTCGCCATGACAAAACGCAAGAGATAAAATAGCTGTGCTAGAGTTGGCAGTGCGCAAGCAGAAAAACAAGCTACAAGTCTTTTGAACTGAGGGTTTTCTACTGGTAAGGTCATACTACAACAGACGTTTTATCCAGTCATGGCCACAGTTAAAACATAAGAAGTCAAGTTATTTCAAACACATTGTGGTCTGACAGGTTCTCACAGAACAGGTCATGTATTTGGGTTTTGTAGGCGTGTTCCGAGTGATATGGGATGGATTCTGGGGCTTAAATCTGCTTCAAGCATCATCAGTGGCACATGGGTAATGGAATTAAATCTGCATATAATTCATTACAATGAGATGGATCACACTGAATCTCGTCCATTCGTGTAAATGCACAGTTTACAATACAGTCTGTGACTGACTGAACTCCATCAAAAGACATCGAAAGACTTCCACTTAATCACATTAACTGCATTTTACAGCATGTTTGCTTAACTTCCTTTTTCCATGTATCCTACATTGTGCAAACTGTTCATTGCCAAACTAGGTATTTCTCATTCCTATACAAATGCTTTAAAGAGGACCTTTCCTCCTCAACTTCACAGTACTGACAGCAGAGATCTGTAACCCATCTCACTCCTACGATCTACAAGTGTCTCGAGTCTGGCCTACAGGCTATAGCAAGCAGATATTTATGAAAGCTATTAATGAGTGTGCATGATGATGGTCAGCATGGTGAAAATAGGAAGGCATTGGCCAACCTTCGACCTTTTAACGACTGGCCTGATGAACTTCATGCAAGCATGACATCTACATTCACCATGCAAATTTTGCTCAATTGATACATTTGTTTTCTTGTTCACCTCAAGTCATTTAAAAAGCTACAGTAATCCACTTTTGTGAAGTAAACTTCATCGGGAAGTTGGAAAGGGTCAGTGCTGGCCTGAGGATCGTCATCCTTAAACTGTTGTCATGCAGAGCTGATTGAACCACGGTCTAACTGTGTTTAGACATATTGTGCAACAAGAGATCGAAGCAGACACTTGTGCTTTCTCTGCACTAAGGAGTATCATGTAAGGAGAACTGTATCTGTATTGTATAAGTGGAAGCGAGAGTAACTGGCACCAGCTTAAGTGTTTTGAATGTTTGAACCTCACACAGTAACACTTGCACACACACATGCGACCATTGAAATGTGTCAACAGTACCTCACAGCTTGTGGTAGTCGTAGTGCTTGACCAGAGTTATTATCTACCGTGTATTGGTATTACATACTGTAGCTGCTACCTAAGTGCTTGTTATCATTCGGTGTTGAGATGGTGAAAGAGAACAAGAACAGATGTATTGTGGTTTTGTATAGAGTGATGGTTATAGTAGAGTTATAATGGATTTCCCTTGGGGAACATGTGGAGGGACAAAGGGTACAAGGAGGAAGAAACCATCATAAAATAAACCTATAAACCCTGCAATTTCTTTCAAATTACTGAAACCTTGACAATCTTACTATGCTTATAATAAGAAGGCAAAGCAGGGCTGTCACCTTACACCCTCCTGAGTGCCTCAGGTGTTAAGGCTCAAGGTTTGTTTTAGGGTGGCAGAGAGGAGAGGATTTTGAGGGTAAATGGAAAGTTTAAGGGTCAAGAACAGGCTTACAGTACAGGCTTCTAGTATGTGCTTAGTTTTTCTGATTGGTGGGAATATCACCGGAGTCTTGCTGCTTCTCCATCTTCTTAGTGGTGATCACTGTCTCCTCGTACACTTTGACTCCAGATTTGCTCTGCTGCTGCTGGTCCTCGTCCTTCACCTCTTTCTTAGAGCTCTTGCCAGAGGTGCTGTAGATGCGGGTCTGGTAGCTGTAGCCTTGCCCACCATAGGGGCTGGGACCGCTGATGCCTGTCCCAATGCGGGTCTCCTCCCCTTCCAGGAGTTTCCTACAGAGAGGATGATATATACAGGAATTTAGAAAGAATAAACAATCAGGTATAAAGGAGGGGCTAGCATATAAAGACAGATGATAGTCATCTAACAACGGAGAGAGTGGATTTTTATCCTTAGCAGAAGTTGCCTGTGTGTAGGTTATTTTATATTGATTGATGACCAATAGAACCTACCTGTAAGCTGCAATTTCAATATCCAGTGCCATCTTGACATTCAGCAGATCCTGGTACTCCCTCAGGTGACGAGCCATCTCGCTCTTGGTGGTCCTCAGATCATTCTCCAGCTCTGCCATGTTTTCCTAAGGACATCCAGTCAGCTAGAGGTCAACATTTCCTGACAAATATTGTGACTACAGAGGCGAAAAGCATAGAAAGGTCATCCCGAAGAATAACTGCAGCTCCATGCAAACACCCCCTATGGTCAACCTGCGCTCTGTGTAGCTGTTGATTAGTCATCTGCGAATTGGTTGAAAAATGTGTTAAAGGAATATTTTTTGTTGCTTATGCTGACTCACAAGCAGCACTTGTACAATTGCAGCCGTTTAGAGCTGATGCGCTCAGTGGGCGTTGTCAGTTGCAGCTGCTGCACGGGCTGTCCCGGGGGAATGACTTTCAGCACCACGGACAGAGCCCGAGCCACGGCTGCTGCTCCCAAACGTTAAACTGCGAATTTATTTCAAAGTACAGGCTGCATCAACTTTTGTAGTAGCTTACTAAGAATAATCGGTTTTCCAAAATAAAATCCTGTTGATATGCGGTTAATATGTGGTGGAAAAACCTGGGATAATTACCTGGTAGTTTCCAACCTCCACATTGTGCCTATCCTCCATCTCCCGGAGCTGCTTCTCCAGAGACTCGTTGGTTCCTCTCAGACTCTCGATCTCGATGGTCTTGGACTGTAGCTGCCTCCTGAACTCGTTCGCCTCTTCCCTGGTGGCGCGGATGGCCTCGTTGCTCCGGTTAGCCTGCTCAGACAGGTCCGCGAACTTGGTCTTGTACCACTCCTCGGCGGACTGCAGGTTCTTGGATGCCATGGACTCGTATTGGCCACGGATCTCTTTGAGGGCAGAGGTGAGATCCGGCTTGGACACCTCCATCTCCACGGACACCTGGGCAGCCTGGATCATGTCCGTCAGCTCGGTCACCTCCTCTTCATGCACCTTCCTTAGGAAGTTGATCTCATCCAGGAGGGATTCCACCTTCTTCTCCAGGTCCAGGCGCACCATGGTGGCATCATCCACATCTTTCTTAAAAGCTTTAAGGGTGGCCTCCGCCTCTTCCCGGGCGCGGAACTCCTCTTCGTATTTTCCCCTGACTTTCTGCAGGTCGTCTTCAATATTATCCCTCTCTATAATCAGCTGGGACTTCTCTCCGTTCAGTTCGTCGAGCTGGGAGCGCAGTTCGCGGATCTCTTGCTGGTAAAGCTCGGCCAGGCGGGACGGCTCGGTCTGCCTCTGGCGCAGAGTGACCAACTCCGTCTCCAGCACTTTGTTGTGCTGCTCCAAGTTGCGCACTTTCTCGATGAACATCGCAAAGCGGTCATTAAGACCTTGCATTTGTTCTTTTTCATTGGTGCGGATGATTTTGAACTCGTTGTTGAGGACGGTGCTCTGTGTCAAGTCGAAGGTCTCCAGCGGCATAGGCGAGAAGGAGCGACCGGTCCTTCTGTTATAGGAGCCCAGGGAAGAAATGTTGCTCCGGGATAGGGAGGAGGACCGGTAACCTCCCCGTGAGGACACGTTCATAGTTGGCCGCGATGGAGAGGACGCATAACGGGGAGAATCGCCGAAAATCCTCCGGTAGGAGGAGGCAGAAAAGACTTCAGATCCGTAGCTCATCTTGGCGTGTATGGAGACAGAGCAGAACAGTGGGCGCGCCTCCTTTTTATAGGGGGACCAACCCAATCACTAATTAATGCCCGCTGGAAACATCCGGACCGTTCCTCTCCAGATGGGTCAGGTAGTCCACTTTTTATGCCAAAATATGACTGATTAATATCGAGTTAAAGGTGGATTTAAGTTGGTAACAATTAGTCTACATTAATCCCGGCTTTAGTCCAGATGTGCGGAGTTGGCACTGGTCTTTGTGTGGAGCAGATGGAACTGTCCGCTTTGGCGCAGTGGTGATGCGTCAGTGTTTAGTCGCTTGTTGCACGTGTAGACGTGAAACAAAGATACAGAGGCCCATAAAGTCAAGTCTTGACTCTAACCCTGAGCCTCAGGTGTTGTGTCTTTATAGGATTCTGGTGATAAATGATATTTACAACTGGTTGATGCTGCAGTGGCACCTGCGGTTTTTTGTGGTGACATGAAGATTCAACTTTAAAAGCGACCAATAAACTTCTGAAAATGTTTATCGTCCATTTTCACTGGAAGATGGGATTTGTTCTTGTCAGCAACAAACTGCATCATATGCACTTGCACGTGCATTTTATAAGCAAGTTGCTCGATGAGAGTTTTACCATAAGAAAAGGTGGAAGATGATGTTATCTTCAAAGTTACTCTAGTGGTTGCCAACGCTTTGTTTGCTGCTGAGCTGAAGATCCTTTGGAGAAGCAGCGTCCCACCGACAAGCCTTTGCTGCCCTCTGTTGTCCAAACATTGCACACTGCACAGTGCGTGGATATTTCAGGGCTGCTCCCTAAATTGCTGAAATGCACGCATTAGCTATATGAAATGATCTTAAACTTTATGAAGACTTATTGGCATTTGGATGGATGTATGGAGACCCTGAACACATCTTACAGATCTCCCCATGAAACAATCTTTGAAACGTCCTTACATTCAGACAACTGTCAAACCTTCCTCCCTAGATTCCTTCCTTTTCAGCCCGTATGTGTGTTTACCTAAGTGCTTTCCCTTGGGGAACATGTGGAGGGACAAAAGGTACAAGGAAGAAGAAACCATCATAAAATAAACCTAAACCCTGCAATTTCTTTCAAATTAAGCAGGGCAAGGCAAAGCAGGGCTGTCACCTTACTCTCTCTCTCTCTTTCTCCCTCTCTGTCCCTCACTGTCTCTCTCTCTCTCTCTCTCTCTCTCTCTCTGTGTAAGATATTTTGCATCCTTATTTTAACCTTTGAAATGAATGGAAGTAAAACCTGCCTTTGAGTGATTCTATTCAATGCAACATCATTATGAAGTCTTAAGTTCTGAAATACTCATATTTTAAAATGCAGAGTCGGTGAATATTTAAATATTTGTCAATTGTACCAGTTTAAATGTACAAATGATATCTTTTACTTCCTTGTTATGTGAGAAGACTCCTGATGATTAAAGGTCCCCAGACGTGAATAGCGTCTCCATGTAAATTTCTATTGCTATGTGATTTAGAAGTGTCTCTATTCTGGTTGGGTATTTAAGGGAAAGAGCAAGAACCTCACTTCTGAGTGGAACTGCTTATCAGAACTCCCACACATTTTGTGTGTTACAATACATGTCAGCTGTATTTTCACCTTGGACATCACAATAAACTGGTATGGTAATCATTTATTTCTAATAATACCTTATTGAGACTTTTGTTCTAAGTAGTGAAGAATATATCGTCAGATACCTAGTAGGTCTTTAGTTATATGGTAAGTTTCACTAGACATTATTCATACCCTTAACCTCTGAGTTGAATAGAAAAGATTGAGTATCATGTTCTGTAATTATTTGGTTATGTTCTAAAACCTCTGAATATCTCAACCCAGGTGTCAGGGCTGTTCTTCTATGTTAAGAAGGTCACTGAGTGGTTTTTAACCTATATCTGCCATCCCTGAACTAAGACTGATGTCAGATTTCCTTATGGCAGAATAGAATTTCTAAAAGGCTTATATTCCTAATTACTGGTTAATTATTAACACCAAATCATATTTAATGGTAAAGTTATCTTTAATTGAATTGAGTCAGATTGAATGAATTAAATACTTTACTCTGGCCACATCTCACCTCAACACCGGAAGGACAGAATACGTATTGGGGAGATAATCGATAAATGTCCCAAAATATTTCCTCCCCTACAATATGATGATGAGGCCCGAAAAAGAAGCAAAACACACATGAGTAGAGGGAGCCGAGGTTTAAGTAGTGGGTCTGAGTACTTCATGCACCATCACACAGTAGGAACAGACGTTTCACCTGAACCTTTGAAACCAGTGACTGACTTGGTGTAAGCTCCTTTTCCTCCATCATTTACAACAGTTGTCCAGCTGTGCAAGGGGATATTTTTATACGTTGAATGAATAAATGAGGTTATGTTAATGTGCAAAAGTATGAATTCAATTCGTTTAAGTATTTCTCTTGACTTTGATGCACAGATGCAAGTCACATGTGCGTGCCACGACTGCAGATAGTCCCGCCTCCTGATGACAGACAAGAGTAAACACCGCCCCTTGAACGTCTCATAACAACAGCTGGCAGCTAAGAGAGAGAGAGAGAGAGAGAGAGAGAGAGAGCTCAGCAGGGACACTCATTTATTGCCTCTCTTTACAGTGTACACATCCCCGCTTTAACTGCAGCTTTGTCCAAGAAAATCCACCTTAGACATATAAGTCAGAGTTTGTCACGGCTCAAGGCGCATGCTCAGACCGACCGACGGTGCAGTTGTTGTATTCAGGAACTCGGAGGTGAGTACAGTAATGCCAGTCACCGCTAAACGCAGGCAAATCTCCTCGGGCTGTTTGTGGCTTTTGTTTTGCTTTCAAAGCGAACCCGTTAGCTGTCGCTACCCGGACCACCGCAGGCTGTCCTTCCCGTCAATGTCAGCCCGAGAGACGGCAGGAAACGGGCTGTTTGAGCTCAGTGTTAGCTAGCTCCAACACTTCAGCACACAACGGGACCTTATTTGTTTTCCAACCCGCACGAACAATGGGTTTTCTCCGCTGTAATCTTGTGAGGATACTTTTAACAGTAGCTTAAGCTAGGAGGTCGTCACAGCCCACCGTCACAACCCCGGTCAATTGGCCCCGAAAATGTGAATCTATACAGCTAAAGATAACACGTAAACAGAAAGGACGGTTCGCAGAGGAGTGGCTGTGGCTGCTCTGTGCACTGTTGTTGCAAACGTCGACCCCCTCTCTCAAAGACTGGCCCGGGGCAGCACAGCCCGCCGCAGGTCAGCCTGGCTGTTTACTCACGGCTGCACAGCACAAGTGCAGATTTTCTCAGTGTTAAACAGTGAATCTGAGTCCAGCCCTCAGACCCCTGAGGACCCGCTGAACCCTGTAGGCTAGGTTGTCACAAAGGCATTAGCTAAAAAATAAAATTAACAAACTGATGGTGATGATGATGATGATGATGATAATGATGATGTAAACATGCAGCAGGATGCCTAAAAACAGGTCCACACGCTGCTACACGCTTTGTCCCTTGACTTTGCCTTTTCACTCACACAGGGGCTGTTTTTGTGTGTGTGTGGGTATCACCCTGTTCATTAGACACACCAGGCTGGGGCTCAGTCATCTACAGTTAATAAACCCACAGGTCTGACCTGTTTTGAATGTTTCTGGTGAGGCCTCTTCCTGTTTGAGGGTGATCTAACTGCCATATGCCAATATTTCGTCACATGTTTATGCTCAGTTCAGCAGAGAGAGAGAATGAGCTGGCAAGTTGAAAGTTGTTTTGTCACACAGTCTTGTTTATCCAATCCAAAAGATTGCCACTGTAATGAATGATGACCTGAATTAAACTTCCATTTCGCACTCTGTTAAATAGCTTTTCCCCTCAGGTTGATCACACCTGTGTTGCATATTGATCCTCTCTGTATGTGTTGTTTCCCTCCAGACATTGAACGTTTTTTTTAAAGATGACCACTTCATGGAGTGACAGACTGCAGAACTATGCAGACTTGCCTGCTAACATGGACGGCCTGACGATGAAGAAGTACAGGAGAGAGCCATACCACAGGTAAGAAGCACGTATGAGGTTGGCAGGTAAGACTGAAACATTTGTGGTCACTAGTTGTGTTGTTCGTACACTGCTGAATAGTAATTGCTGCCATCTATGTCCTGATGGAGTCAGGCCTGATACCCCCTCTGTGTGTTTTTTTTTCTTCTTTTGTACAACCACTAATCTCAATGTCACTGAGCAATTAAAAATAAGAAGAGGATCTATCTTTTTACTTCCGCTATATAGCTGAGTAATAGAGACCAAAAAGCGTGTCCAAATATTTTTTGAATCACTAATTAAAAAATGGCTACATGTAAAGTGTCACCATTGCTGCCTTCCTATAATATTTTAATCCTGCTGCCCCAATGCCTATGGATGTGAAGTCCATAGTGTGTCTCACTTTATGAATGTCATTATAGTAAAATGGTAAAATGGAATAGACCAGTCTTATAAATTTATAGTAAAATTGTGTGGTTTTTAGTTTTACTGGCTTTTACTTGGACAATTGTGACCCAAAACTATAGTGATTTCTCATACTGCTCTAAAGCCAAGACCACATGATAATTATTGATTATTAAGGATCTATGTATGTCTTTATTTATCTAAGTATTTCCCATTCTCTCTCATCAAGTGTTACAACAAATACCCAATAGGCACATTGGAGGTGCATGAGAATGAACTGGGGCAGGAGAAAACTCATTTTCACATGTGTTCAGTGGTGTCTTGGGTGTGGTTTTCTGGCTCTTATATGCAAAACTCCTCTCTGTCTCATGGCAAAATGTCACCAGACTGTTAAAGTGAGAGAGTACATGAACTCAAAGCCTGCTGAGATTTTTCACAGGAGGCGTTGATGTTTGCGTAAAACCATTTAAACACTAAGTTCTTTTGTTATATGGACAGATGACTTGAAACGACCTTTAGACCTTCTGGCTCCGAAGAGGGAATTTATTTCTCGTTGTAGTAATAACACGTGTGTTGTTGTTCAATGTTTAACTCGCCCGATGTCATATGTGTCCACTGGGTACTTCTGTTCCTCCTCACCATTATGTAACACGCTGTGTTCAGAGGGTTTATGAAACCATCACTCATCTCCTGGCTCTGCCTGTGCTATGCTGACATATGTCAGAAACACACACACGTGCGAAGATAACAAAGATACAGTGATGATGTTGATCTCGCTTGACTTTAAACAAAACATTTGTTACGTTATGTTACTTGTTGAGTGAAGATGGATCCATAACATACAGCAGTTTAGAGCCACTGAGGTTTGATGATCTGCTTTATTGATTTCTATTTAAATGTGAGAGAATGTTAAAGGTGACCCTTTGATCATCTCACGGAAAGACAAAGGTCATTCTTTCAGAGCAAGAGCTCAGCTGAAGCAATGCAGCCTGATAGAGTCCTGATAATGATGTATCACATTGCAGAGGGCTGGCGACTCTGGCCAGCACAGATAAACCCTGAATCACTGGGAGTCGAGTCGCTGTCTACATGAGATTAGAGGCAGTGGAAAAAATCTGGCAGATTGTCGCACAGCTGCACTCGCAGTAAAAGTCATGAGGGATTCTCTCGTAGGTGTGGCGTGGTCCATGTGGGCTATTTGAGGCATTACTCTTATCGGTGGGACTAAAGTCGAAGCTGAGTACAAGTCATCCCCTCCCACCCCCGCCTACTGTCAATACGGGTGAGCTTAGGAGAGGCACAGTCTTACTTATCATTTATGGCTGTCCTTTACCTCGCCTCCCACGGGCATCATTCCTGAGGTCACGTTAGATGACAACAGCACAACAAAATAGAACAGATTTGGATTTAAATCCTTGGCTGGTGAAGGCAGAGCCACTCTGCCATGATCACTGTTGACAGTAAAGACATATATTTGTTTTGGTTGTTCAGGAGCACCTCAGCTTTCAACAAGTCATTTCTCTATGGAGGTAAAATAACAACTGAATAATTAGACTTTTGGATGCAGCTAAAACTGAAATAAATAAATAATCTGAACTGATCCTTCTTGTAGAAATAGTGTAAATTTAGCTGAAATGATGGTATTGAAATATTTTATTCTAGTTTTGCAGTTTCATAGATGTGGATATTTTCATTTTCTCAAACTGTTTCAAATCATGTATTCATGTATTTGAATGACTGACCTGGTCTTTCATATATTTGGTGGCCTGGATATTTGGGTTTAAGTTTTCATGTTAAGATGCAGCATCTGAATTTAATCAATTTGAGATACTTGACTCAAGTTTATGGATTTTGTAATGTGATCAGAGTGAATATACTTTGTGAATTTTAGGCACCTGAATTATCTTTTTAAATTCGTGCATCCTAAAAAAAAAGGGAAAATATTTCACTGTGCTGTCAAAATAAAAGAATTCAATTTCACGCAAATCAGATATGCAGTTTTCATCTTTTGCTTCTATAAAATATATTCATGTGAAATAAAAAAAGATCAAATGAGTAAATCTGTTATCTCAGCTAAATTAAGTTGTAAAATATAAAGTAATCCTGTAATTGATCCTGAAAACAGTCATTGGTTGTGGCCCTGTGAGTGGTGTTCAGTGATGTGAGCAGCTTGGGGCAGGAGCTTGCTTGATTCTACCTGACTTGTGATTGTTCTGGATGTCTTTGAGGGCCCACAAACATCACGCTGCACAACAACAGCCCTGACTGACAGCGCACAACAACAGAGAATGACGCGGAATGGCCACAATCATTTTTGCAACAAGTCAGAAAATGTCTGAATGGCAAGAAAGCAAAGAGAGAGAGGGAGGGGGCACATTGTTTCCTGGGCCAGAGCTATCCTGTGTTGCTGGAGCAGGTCAGACCAACGGAGAGTCAAACTGAGGTTTAATTTCACACAGAATGCATCGCCAGTGGTCTGCTGGACTAAGATCTAAATGGGAACTAGTTCACTATGGATCCGCTGCCAGGTATTTCGCAACCGATTTAGATATTGGTAAAGACGAGAAGGTCGTAGTCACAGATTGATGATACGTTTGTTTGCTGAGTCAATGTTGAGTTATTTGCGTTATGAGTTCTTGAACCACATTGCTGTGCTGGTTGTGAGTGACGTAACCTTGTTTTGTTTTTTTTTTAATTCAGTGTGATATTTTTAATTCCACTTTAGTTGACTGACATCTTTTCTTTTTTTTTTAGTTTAACTAAATATTGACCTGTGTGGAAATACTTAGGAACACGGCCACACTTTTAGCTCAGTCACAGATGATGAAGATAGGACTTTGCCAGCAGTCCAAGTTAAGATAGCAGTGTGTGTGCCTGTCTTTTCTGTGGAAGCAGTGTCAGCCAGGGTATGTAAACACTGTCTATCACTGTGCCCACTCTGGACCCCAGTCTGCTGACAGATTTATGAGGACAATAGAGCTGTTTCCTGGAAGATTCCTCAGGTTAGGTTTGTAGGATTGTGCCATCCCCATGTTTAGAGCTTCGTGAACTCCCTCTGGCTTTACCCAGCACCAGACTGTAGGCAGCCTCCGGGTTTTAAATTACTCACTGATTTTAAGTTTTTGTTATCTACAATCTGTGTGGTTATGAACTGTTTTTATTACTTAATATTATTATTATAATTTAGAAAGTTGTTAGAACTGTAAAATAATACCATAAATTGTGAAGTACAGATATGGTAGTCAGCGTTTCACTTTCACTTCATGTTCCAGTGCTTTCAGATATCGTCATGTTCGAAGCGGAATAATTCAATGTGGCTTTAAACTGGCTTGATATCGTTCCCCGACATGCCGAGTGCACTTGTAGAATGGCAGTTTCAGAAATATATACTTGGTGTTTTATTGACATTCAGCTCTAATTTAGACTTCAACAAGCTAAGCTTATTGGGTGGGTTTTAATTTTTCCAATGGTTGATGTTAATGGTAGAATTGTTGCGATGTAAAACTACTTTTTACATTTTGTCGTAATTCTTTTCTTGATATAAAACAAAACCTTGGTGTACCAAGGACACTGATGAAAATGAAGCTACACTTTTAGGAATAGATAATGACATGAAACTTGAATCTGGATCGATTCATGTTCAAATATTGCTTTACATGGCTTTTTTGTTTTTCCTATTGTTGGTTTCATATGGGTTCAACTATGGTTTTCATCAGCACTCTGACAGTGTGCAGCCAAGCACACAGTCTCTGCAGCGGTCCTTCAGGGAGCTCCTGTGGATCTGCAGCAAAAAGGGGGAATCATTTATTTTCACTGTATTTCCATCCATGAGTAACTCAGTGACAGAGTATATTAGTCATACATTTCAAAAGCAAAGAGTCTGAACAAATTATTCACATTTCACTGTGTGTTTCATTCACCTGCAGCAGTTTGGTTTGTTTTCTCATCATCTGTTTCTTGTGGCTACTGAGTTGTGCCTATTATAACATATACTGTGTCATAGTTGTGTTATCAGTCAACTCAGTACGTGAACCAGCTCAGTGTTTTCCCCAGAGAACAATTCCTCCTTTATTCTGCTAAAAGAAATGCTAATCCGATAGTTGAAGATTGTATTGCAGCTAAAACATTTACCTCTTGTTCTCTCCAGAGTGTTTGTCAACAGAAGCTTGGCAATGGAGAAGATTAAGTGCTTTGGCTTTGACATGGATTACACTTTAGCAGGTAAGTTGATACGCATCATCTGACTTATCACCACTAGTGCTAAAAGCAAAACTGTTTCTTTATCATTGAGTGTCTTTGGGGTTTCTGACTTCTGATGTCCAGACGTCACTTTGGGACAGATGGTATCCTCGACACGTTATTGGCTGTACAATACACTTCTAAATCAAATCAAATCAGATCAAATCAAATCAAAACAACCTTTATTTATAAAGCACTTTTCAAACACACATTATCAGCATATCAAGTGTGCGGCACAAAGTGCTTTACATGGTTAAAAAGTAATGCCCTCCGCCCTCCAACATCTACATTACCTTCTACATTAAAGACAATTAATACATTTGTCAATAACTAACAGAATTGTTATTTGTGGCCATTTGCAGCTTCACCATTAGATTTCAGTGTGCAGGTAGTCAGAGTTACATAACAGCTTCTAAGTTTCCATGGGCTTGTGTCCATCCATTCTGTTGTCATATTAATAATGCAGACTTGTCAGACTGATCTTGTGTTACTATTTGTAGGTTTTTATATTGGCACAAACCTGAGTGTTAGTACTGATATTACTAACAGTCTTGCCAAAATCTTCTGTCATCACTGTGTTTACAATACAAGAGTTGATAAGAAGCGCTTCTTTTTTAAGGGCAGCCTCATGACTCAGCATTAAAAAGTGACTATATGGGCCAGAATAGGCCAGAGCTAGCTGCATAGCCTGGTACCTCAGTGGAAGAAAAGAAGTGATAGAGACAAGTGTTAATTTTGCTGTTGCTGCTCTAAGTGAGTGGAGGAATGAAGATGGTGACCTCATAACCTTTCTTCTAGATTGATAAGGAAGTTTGTCTTTCCTTGTCAGCGTCATGTAGATATTAATGTTGTATCCCATCTTATCATCTTGTTGGCGCTATATTATCAGCTCAACATCTTGTTATCCACAAAATATTATTTGCCACTAGGTCAATGTTGATGACACATTGAGCACACTCTAAGACTCAGATCAAAAAAAATTAAGCATAGCTGCCTGGTACACACAGTTACAGATAGGTCTTCTTTTTCCAACTGACCAGTAACCAGGCCAAAAATATCCTTTTTTTTGTGCCACTTTGTTCTGTGACTCAGCTTCAGTTTTTGGTCTTGCCATATCTATAAATAAATCTACCCTCACTTTGAGAAGTAGGTCACGTTTGTTTGTTGAGTTCACCACTGATGGCTTTCTTGATAATGGGGATCACTCATAGTCCGTCTCTGGCTCTGTACCCCGGTCCTCGTTCCGAAGGCAGGAGATGTCACGGACGCGCAGCTGTTGACATGGCTCTCTTTATGGGGGCTCATAACCAAGTGTTAATGTTTGCTAGAAGTGTGGCTATCGTGTATCATTGGAGGGTGTTCAGCTCTGGACCGCAGAAATGCTACATCAACTCCAGAGAGCAGGAAGAATCACAGAGTGGCTGCAGCAGTGTGACGAAGGCGTGTTTGAAATTCTTAATGCATGTGATTTTTTCAAAATGTTTTCCCTTAGACTCACTTTGTAGACTGTAGAAAGGAGGAAATGGTTTCTAAATGGCAGGATTCCATGTAAGCTGTATATCGGGCCACCTCAAACATAGTCCCTGTCAACAGTTGTTCGTCAGTGCTAATGCTTTACACTGTGTCAGTGTTCCTACCCAGTTTGTCGCTGTTAAGCAAAGATGCCTATCATGTTCATCAAAAGAAGTCAAGGAAAAGTTTTTCAATTCTGTTTTTTCAAACAGACAAGTACTTCATTTTCTGCAGTGTACCTGGACATATGTAGCCAAACTTCACACTATAAACTTGATTTTAAAGCTTGAATGTTTATAACTTTATAAGCAACACCTACCTCAAAATAGCAGTAAAAAATCTTAGGAATGATTGAGTTTGAAAACTTAAGACTATGTGGGTGTTGGTCACATTTGATTGACAGCACAAGTATTTCTCTCCATAGCTGTCATTAACCGTTGATTCAGCTGTTGCTAAATCCAGAGATACATGGCATTACATTACTCTAGATGAGCACAGTCCACATCAAACCAGTAAGATACACACTGACAATCTCTCATTTGAATAGTCAAATCTATTTGAGCCTTGACAGAGAACATTATGTTGATGTAAGACTCCATAGCTGATGGTAATTAAGAACATGTTGATATGATTGAGTGTCCTAGATTACTGATAATGTATCATTGTCTCACACCAACAATCTGTTGTCTGTGTTGTATGTCATTTGTTGCATTAATCAGAAACAGACATTGTTGCTCAGTATTTTTTACCAAGATAAACAGTTTATCAGCATATCATAATATAAACCTTACACGCTGAGATGAAGATGATGCTTGACGTCTGTGTGACAGAAAGAGGAACATGGCCCAAGACACCAAGATTAGTTTATTGTATCTCTCAGCATTATTGATTTAAATTCAGCACCCAAACACAGAAAAGTCCAAAGTTTTAGCTTCTCAGTTGTGCGTCCCTTTTCAGCTATTTCATTAACAAACATCATACATTTGTAAGGCTTTGTAAGATAAATCAACATTGTATGAAACAGCATTGCCTCATCTAATCTTTGTACTCCTACTGGGAACATATTATCGTAGAAAACGTTGCTCCAACACACATTCAGGCCCAGATTGCATTGAGAGCAACACACAGTTTTGTCCTAGTTTTCCAGCAGACTTTTGGCTGGAATGTAGGCCCCTGAGGCTGTGCAGTAGTTCTCCGCTTTTTCCACAATATGCTTGATAGCATCATAAATCTGTTACAAAGGTCTATATTTGCATATAAGTGGCCTCAGACAAATTAAAACGGTTGAGGTTTTAGCTTTAATGAAGATGTTCCATATGACACAGTTTAGATACATTCTGCCCGGGACATTTTCTGTGGTTTGTATTCAGTAGTCTATTAGTGGAAGGGAGGGGGACGTTTACCTTGTGTATGAGGGGTGTATGTTACACATAGGCCTGAGGTGACCTGGCCTATAAACTCTAGATAGACACCACACACCTCAGCAGTCGGAGCAGTGGGAGTATAATTATCTGGCAACAATCTCATCAGGGATACAAGGTAACATGCGCCTGAAGCTAAGGTCGCTTCTTTCCTCGGTTCTGAGTAGATGACCACATGTGTGTGTGTGTGTGTCTACGTGTGTGTCCGCATCCACATCTATATACTGACAGCGAAATATGAGAAAGGGCTTACAGCAGTGGGGCAAGGGCTCCTATAAAACAGACATGCACTGACAGTTAAGGACACAGCAAGCAACAATAACACAACTTCTGATGTGCACACAAATGTGGCAAACACTCACATCGGTTGATAATAATTGCCTTGATGTCTTATTTACTTAAACAGGGGACTTTCAATGACCGTAGCCTCCATTGTGGTTCTCATGGAAAAACACATCTACAAATCACTCGTACAGATCACCAGTGCTCGAGCAGTCCGACGTTTGAAATAGTGAGCGGCGTCTAGGTTTCCGTGTGTAAAGGATACACTGTAGGGCCCGGTGTCATGTGTCTGTGTGGAGTGTTTGAGGCTTGTTTTCTCTCATTAAATCACGTCTCTGTCAAAAAGAACGATTACTTATTAAGTTGTTTTAGCTATTATTAAGTTATTTTGCTCTTCGTGGTCAACGTTTGATGGTTTTAAAGGTCTGTCATTGCAAGCACAGTTTGATCAGTATGGAGGAGAGATGGGTGAAGGTTATGTTGAATACTTCTGTCCAGTACTGTTGTTCAAATCTGGTCAAACAACATACACATAGTTTTGATGAAGCTTATATCTTGATAAGCTAAAAATTTGAAATGTGAAACTCTCAAAAAAACAAAACCCAACTCTGTTTTTCAAAGCTAATTCTTATCTTTACTTGTTAGTTGTTAGTGTCAGGAATATTGAATACATATTAGAGGTTATAGAAAGACATTTAAGGTTTTGAAGCCACACTTACAGAAATTTCATTGAGTTGAGTAGTTGTAGAGTAGAAGTTAGTAGATAGTAGTAGTTAGATTTAGTGTGGCCAATAAAAGCCCGTAGTAATAATCTTGTTTTATTATAATGTAATAAAATCACTTCCTCATCGTAAATGACTTAATTGGCCGACTTTTATATAACAAAGATTTGATTTTATGTCATGAGCTGTATGTGTGGGAGGGAGGGAGCACTACACCAGGGTCCCAAGGTCACATGCGAAAAAAGCTACACAGTGAACTAAAGAAAGAGAGAGTGATGATGGCAAAGGTGACAGAGTGGGGAAGCAACTCTTAATATAGGTCACTTTGTAGCGCCTCGGAACTCAAAGAGGAATATGACGGGCGAGCGAGGAGGAGGAGAGGGAGGGAGGAGGAAGGCATTTTAGTTGGTGTGTGTGCTACTGCTCTGGGCAGAGGGCCCAAACTGTCTGTTTGCTGGGAGACCACAGCCGGGGGTGGGGGCTGACGTTACGTGATAATAATGCAGAAACAAGCTCTCTCTCACAGAGGAGGGGTGTCAACACAGAAGAAAGCTTTCTGGACCTAACATGTTCCTGTAAGTTGGTGCGTGCTCATTGCACTCCAGTGTACGACCCAGCGTTCAACCAGCAACCCAAGAAAGCGCACGTTCACATTTTGCATAGTAGGACACAGATGTTTTCCTGTTTGTCCTGCAGCACTGTTCCCCCACTAACTGTCCTCTATCCGAGCATCATCAGCCAATTTTTCTTCCCCTCCGGGGGCCTCCCACCACCCCACTGGGAGTGTAGAAAGCAGGCAACAACCCCAGTGCATTCTTTGTTTTGTATTTATAACATCTGACATATTCTTTTCCCAGTGTCAAATAGCATTTTAATCCTCCACCAGCCTTTTCTTAGCCCAGCATCAGTCCACGTCTTTATTTTCAGAGCCTACCCTTGGTTCGGTTTTGTTTTGGCCCGTAGCTGTCTGGCACCGGTGGTGACATGATGGGGGACATGGGAAGGGGGGGGTCTGTGGGTGTCATCAGGGTTCATTAGAGCCGCTGCTGAACGTTGAGCGATTTTTCATTTTCACGCCTGATCTTATTTCTTTGTGGATTTGCGTGTAGAACATAGAGGCCCTTGTTTATGTTGAGGACAGAGAAGGGCAGTGAGTTTGTGTGTGTGTGTGTGTGTGTGTGTGTGTGTGTGTGTGTGTGTGTGTGTGTGTGTGTGTGTGTGTG
>OMNW01034707.1:55986-95981 GCA_900303245.1 Selene dorsalis | reverse complement strand
CTGGTGTCTGACAAAAGCTGACAAAATCAGTTTAGCAATGTCAAGTTGTTTTCTAATGTTTAATCCCCCCACCCCCCTCCCCCACAGATGCCCCACGAGTCGACCGTGGAACACACTCATGTGGACATTGACACAGAGTCCCCACTGGCAACGCGCAACCGCACCCACTGCAGCGACTGCAAAGACCTGGAGTGTAAACGCAACCAGCTGACTCGCTCCTTCAGTGAGATCAAACCTCCCAACCTGTTCCCCCAGACTCCCCAAGAGATCACTCACTGCCACGATGAGGATGATGACGAAGAGGAGGAGGAGGAAGAGGAAGAAGAAGAGGAGGAGGAGGAGGAAGAGGAGGAGTAGGAGTAATCAGGTGGACATGGAGTGGAGGTCCATGTTCCTGCTCCTGCCTTCTTCTGTTTCCCAGTAGAGTTGGGTAGTGATCTCTTAACACCAGGCAGGGAGGAAACATATCTCCAGTGTGTATGTGTGTGTATGTGTGTGTTTGTGTGTGCGTGTATGCGCGCAGATAAATATATACTAATTCTCCATGCACACAAACACACACGGACGCACACATACACTGGGGAAAGTACAAAAGGACCAGTAGCGAGACAGTCCATGTGACTGGTGGGAAACTGTAGGTCCTCAAAATCCAACCTTTCCTGGCTTCATTGTGAGAAAAGAAGAAAAAACAAGCAAACACTCATTAGTTTTTAATTGATTTGATTTCTATATTATTTGTCTCATCAGACAGACAGAACACACACTTGATTAAACATCACACGTTTTTTTTTATTGTGTTTATAAGCTGACTTTTAAGACCTGCTGGTGGAGTAAACAGATGTTGACTTTAGTCTGTCAGATGTGGTCAGTACAGTGTAGTTGATCATAACACACTAGCCTTGCTGACACAGTGTATGCAGAGTGTAAAGAAAAAAAAAACACTTTTTAGTTATGGTGTCCAAAAAAAAAAAAAAAAGCTAATGCAACATGGGAACAACATTAAGTTTTTCATCTGTTATGTTTCTTTTTGTCCATTTTCTAGAGTAGTCATTTTGTTCTCACGTGTGTGTGTGAGGGTGGGTGCGTGCGTGTGTCTGTGTGTGTATCTGCCAAAGTAGACGCACTCAGTCTGTAGCATCCTGAGTGACATCAAGCTGAGGATCTGTTGTACTAAACTGAAGCACAAGCTGGCGATCAATAACCAGATGCAGTTTGAAGTTTGTTTGAGAGAACATGTGGTACACAAGTGGCTGTTGGAGTGATATTTTGTTACCAAGCAACAATGACGACAGAGTACTGTAACCATGTTTTATACCAATAGTCTCTATGACAACCCTGAACTACAGCCGTGTTTCTGTAAATAGCCATCAGCCATGTAACCAGTTCATGGTTTAAGCCACAAGCAGCTAACATGCAGTATTTTTTCAGCTTGGTGGTTTCGAAAGGTGAAAGTTGAGCAATGTCTTTGATTATTTCAGAGGGTTTTGTTTTGATATGGGGATGTAAAGATGTGTGGTGTGTGTGTGTTTTTTTTTTGTCCGGTGTGTAAGGAGGTGAGAGTGGCTGCTGTATGCGAGGAGGTGAGGTTTAAGATGTGCAGTACAAAGCTCAGTTCAGTAGACGTACCTGGCTTCACACTGTGACGAGCTTGATTTGTTTATTCTTTTTTCTCTTCTTTTTTTACTGACACACACTTGTAGGTGTTGTCCCGTGCAGCGTCATATGTTGATGCAGAGTGAGGGGCTGAGTGCAGAATGAACTCTTCTGTTGCACCTCTGAACACTGTCAAATGACCTTTTAGTTGTGTTGGTCCTAGTTGTTCTACTAGAGGACTGGCTGATCTCTGAGCGTTAGCACTTGCTCTTTGCATTTCTCAGCTTATTGGACTTAAAGCCCTTGAAATCTCAACTATTTCCTTAGAATGTCAAAGATTCATGAATGAAAAAAGCAAAATCAACCTTGCAAAACAAAAGGTTTGGCATTATTTATGAAGAGATTGAGTGGGTGAATGTGCTTCATCAGCTCTGAGAGGCTGTGTTTTTTACTCTAGTAAAAGGCAACAAGCTTTCATGCACATTTTCAATATGCACAAAAAATCAGTAAATGGAAAATGTTCCAGTATCCTAAAAATTTTTTTTGTTCTTGTTTACGGTTAGGGTTATGGGTTGATGAAAAAGACATTGTAGCAGAATCAGATCTTGGGGATAAATTAGGACAAATGTTGTTAAAAAAAAAGAAAAAGAGATGAGTGTGAAGAAGTGAGGAGACTGTAACGTTCCTCATGTTGACACATAAAACAAACACAAACATTTTATTCATTTCAGCTTTGACTTCCGATGTGCTAAGTTCTGCAGAGGTTTAACCCCACTAACTGTCCCCAGCCTCACTGAGCCGACACTCTGACGGTCCACAGCAGTGGATGGAAAATGCATGTTAAGTTGCAAAAGTGCAAATTTCAGATGGAAACGTGTTAATGTGACCAAACGATCCACCAGCTGTCACCAGATGTGGATTCACATGTTACTCAATTCCTGGTCCAAGAACATATGTGACCTCATCCTTTTCAAACTGAGCCTCGCCCACTTCAAATTAGTGAGAGTAGAGGAAAAGAAGAGAGTGTGTTACCTCTCATGGGAAATAAGCAGAGGTGTGTTCGTGTGGAGCTCCATCACTCGCGGTGAGGAGCTATCTGTAAACGCAGACACAGTGTCACGGTGTGTCCGATATGTGAATGCATCAGAGCTGGTGTTTCCAACATGGTGACTTGACCTTTTGTTTTTTCTTTTCTTGAACGTCCAGCGTTTCCTGTACGTTGTTAACTTTCTGCACCTTTTACGTTAGATCTGGACGTGTTGTCTCAGTCTTGTTAGTGTCGGCCTGTTGATTAAGGCCTCAAAAGGGAAGGAATGCGCCATCTAGTTGTTGGTTTGGCTTGATGTGGGGTGGTGAGAGGTGAATGTGTTTCACTGCAACTTTATGTAACGCTACAGTGGATGAAACCTTGTGCGACTTTAAGACACATATATCAGCTGTTTGTTATCTTTTTTCCCTCTTTTTTTTTTTTTTCAAACGAAAAATGAGTATTCTCTGTTTTGGCTTTAGTTCCTCCAGCGTAGAATAACTGGATATGCTACATAAGGCAGCTGCATTGCTAATTGCTAAGATGTAGTTGACTGTCGTTTCTTTGCATAAATTCGCAAATGCATGTGAAAATAAGAAGCATATCCGTTCTGAAACGGTGGTTATGGTAGCATCAGTTTTACTTCTATGTGGTTTTTAGAAAAAGCTTTTTTTTGGCATTTGTCATTGTAATTTACACAGGGAGAGAGATAACTTCTTAACCTGTATAAAAAAACAATGAAGGGAAATGTGAACAGCATGTTAAGAACTGTAACTGCAATGTTACTTGTAATCAACACCATGGGGTTATCTTTATTTTTCTAAGCTTGTGTTTTTAAATGGTCTTGGTTTACAGATCTGTAAATAGACCTTTCCATTTCTTTTTCTTACCACATTTTTTTCCAAATAACATTTTTTTTTGTTAATTTTTATACCGTGCCACAGGAGGCTGTCACTCAGACTTTGAACTAACTAAAGCCTCGTGAGCAGTGAAGCACAGTGCTTTAGAAGATTTTTATCCATTGTCGTGATGCCCTGAATGCATCCACATGAACAGCGGGTGCCAAAACAGTCACCTTTCATTTTCTAATCTATAGTAATCCTGTGTTTTTATGCATATCAATTTATGTTCTCCTGAGCAGTGTTTTGTTTGTTTGTTTCCAGAAATTACTCTACAGACTGTACATTGAAGTAAAATACATAAAAAATGTAGAATAAAGATAGTTTTTCATAATTTTCTCAGTGTCCTTTTGTTTTGTGACTGTGGGTCAATGAGGGTGTGTGTGTGTGTGTGTGTGTGTGTGAGAGAGAGAGAGATGGCAGGGATTCTTATATGAAAAAGCCACTGTTTTCATTTTCCTGAGACATGTCTAGTTCAAGGACAGTCATGACAAATCATAACTCACCAACCACCTATCAGAGATCCCAAGTTTCCAAAGACACCAAATGATGCTGATTTTGGGGGAAATGTGTAAAACATCTTGGGGTTGATTATTTCATTCATTGTAAACGTTAGCCTTGATGAATAGCTGGAGCAAGACCCCACAGTGCACTAAATCAAATCAAGGGTGTTTTTATTTGCATCTATCACTTGTAAGAAGCAGTATGTGTTATCTGTATATCTCTGGACCATTTTAGAGTTCAACCTGTAGGATGTAAAAGTAGTGACTCAGCATTTTGCCTCAGTCGACCATCAAATACTGAAAGTATGCATGTGTGGTGGTTTAAAACGTGTTGTTTGCTGTATTTGTAACACAAAAATATATAGACAAGGTGACAGTTATGAGGAATTATAATTATTATTATTAATGGATGCACTAGTGGAGTCATAAAGTCACCATTAGCTACTGATCAGACCAGACCAGGTCCTGCTGTAGCAACAAGACGAGAGCGTGTTAAGCTGAGTGAAGCAGTTTTCTGTTTTTTCATGAACACAGCCTTACGTTTGTAAAAGCATGAGTGTGTTATTTGTTCATTCAAAGCTTATACAGTGTGACTTTAATGACTGTAGCTAGTATGCATATACTTTTATTGCTTTATTGCGTAGGAAATGTGTCACGAGAAAGAGCAGAGGAGCTTTAGATTGAGTACACGGAGCCACCAGCTGTCTTGTCTGTTAATGATTCACTTTTTTATTAAACCACCAGCTGGAGGAGGCAATGGGAATGTTGTCTTCAGGTAGAAGAAGCATTATGGACAGCACACAGGTACAGTAGCAGCATCAGGTTTGACAAAAGACCAGTTAAACACAGGCTTGCAAAGCATTCACATAACTGAAGGCTGATGGTTCAGCAGATGATGGAGTGTGTGTGTGAGTGTGAGAGAGAGAGAGAGAGAGAGAGAGAGAGAAGGACAGTATGTGTGTGTTCTGTATCACAGAATATTAAACCCCCCCCACCCCAGTGTTTTCTATTGTGCGTTTAGGCGTCTGAACTGTCGCCTTGCTTCTCGCTCTCCTGTCAGGCACTGAGATCCACTGGCTTGCGAAGCAGAGCATGAACATCACAAGCACAAGTCTTAACAATCTGATCATCATTCACTGCTTCCTCTCTGGAGTGATTGTCCCTGCGGAGCAGAGCGGGGCCTGCTGCATAGAAGCACTTTCAAGTAAACAATAAACAACAGCAAACACAGCTGCAAACAATGCAGACGTACTCCACGTCTGGCACACAACAGGAGTACCCCTCGTTGCTGAACAGATGCTGAACAGGGCTGTGTGTCCGTGTGTTTGTGTGTTTTTTCAGAGACTGTCTCACACACACACACACACACACAGACAGTGAGTTACATGAGGAAACAGCGACCACCAGTGGTTACAAACTGCAACTGAATGTTAACAGAGAGATTCAGCTTCAGGACACTGTATATGTTGCCTGTAAAGTTACAAACTGCCAGCATACAGTACATAACATGTTAATGAACAGGCCTGGAAGTGGAATCAAAATAACTTTAGAGTTAGCGAGTTAAAATCTACACCTCCAATAGATATCAAGTAAACAGAAGTATTCTAGTCTACAAGACTCATGTAGCTTTAGGAAAAAATTTCAAGCACACATACAGTAACGTAAAACTCATTCCTGTCTTTATGAGGTAAAAATAATAAAACAATAAGGGCAAGAAAATAATAAAGGGGGAAAAAACTCAAAGAATAGTTGAACATTTTGGGAAATAAGCTCTTTTTTCGTTTTCTTTTTTTTTGCTGAGAGTTAGATTGACACTACTGTCGAGTCTGTTTGCTAAATATGAAGCTGCAGCCTGGAGTCATTAGCTTAGCTTAGCATTAAGACTAGAAAAACAGGGGAAACAGCTAGCCTGACTCAGTCCAGAGTTAAGAAGAAAAAAAAACACACATCGGCAAAGAAATAGTCCAGCATACAACCAACTGTAAAAATCACAGCTTCACTTTTTTACATTTTAAATGGTATGAAATAAAAAACACATAATATATATATATATATATACTAATAAACATAAACATGCAAAAACAATAAGTTGTAGTTTCACAGGGGTTTATGTTCTGGACATATTCTTTGAGAAGAATAGTTTAGTCGATCTGTGTTTAAACACAGGTTATAGTCTATATATCATGTGGGAAGCCAAAAAAAAGAAAAGTCTAGTCTCTTTAATATCGACTGCTGTCAGAAATGAGCCTTTAGGAACTGAAGGACCAGGCTTTGTTCTGAAGACACACATGCAAGTAACATACATGGGGGGAAAAAAGAAAATAAACAACACATTCACACACACACATAAACAGTGGAAAAGCATAGCTGTGTATCATTCATGGACACGTTTAATGTCGAGGTTGCTTTTTGTGACGTTGATGATGCTCAACATGTTAGATGAGGTCATTAATACTGTGCAATTATCAAGTTTGATTATGCGTAAAATTGGCAAAAACAAAACAAAACAAAACAAAAAAACACAATCTCCACATGCATAGGTGCTGCTCTGGCACTTTTACACATCCTACCTTCCAGCTACCCTCCCCCTCCTCCCCCTGTACACACACACGCTTAATATGTTAGGCATCATAACTCCCATATGAACATATAACTAGTTTGAGGTCAAAGGATGCAAAAAAAAAAAAAAAAAAAGAAATAAGAAATAAAAACATGAATGAGACAAAGAGAAAACAGAGACTCACTAAAGACAACTTTGCATGTGGATGGCTGCAGTTTAGCATTTTTCAAAAACAAACAGACATATACATACAGTACATACATACAAATATATCTGTCAATTTATAATACAGTGATTTTTTTATTCATAATCATCTCTTAAATAAATTGCTCTTCATTGCACTTTGTTAAAATAATTAATTATATGATTTCTCTTAAAGGCAATAGTGTGATTTTTTTAAGGTGAAAAAGATAGTGTACCATAAGCCTGATTTAGGATAATAGTAAAAATAAGAAGATCTGTAATATACATACTGTATCTGTAAAAGACCCTCCCCTCCTCATATACATGAATGGATGTTCATCTCCATATATGTAGCATGTCCTTTTTTGATATGACAGGTGTGCCCCACACACACCTCTGTGTTCATGCTCGTGCATGCTCGTATGCCAGTTTATGTCATATCATGTCTCCACGCATACATATATACATACAATATTATAAAATAAATAAATACAGGAAAACATTCTTGGTTCGTGGTTTAACGGTTTATTTCAAAGCGGTTTTTGGTGCAGTCTTTGACTAACCGTTGCTCTCTGCGTGTTTGGGTTTGAGTCCTCGCTGATGGGATCAACAGTCGACTGAGCCTCCCTGAAAGATGCACAGGTGGGTAGATGGCATTTGTGTCTGTGTGTGTGTCCGTGTGTGTGTTTGCAAAAACCGTCTGCGTCCAGTGTAAGAAAGGTTGGGACCAAAGTCTTTGGCCTGAGGAGAAAGTACAGCGACTATTGTGTTATGTTGTGAGTGTGTGTGAGTGTGTGTGTGGGGTAAAGGGACAGGGTTTGCATGCACTCTGTCGTCCTCTGGTCCAGGTCACCGCTATGAAAGTGTCAGATTGTCCCAAAAAAGAAGCTCAGTCACGGGTTCTGTCCGAGTGCAGCCTCTGGTAGAGGATGTAGAACAGCAGGGATTCTGACAGTGTTCAGTTGGGCGGCGTTCAGGGTGACGCGGCACCCGTCTTCCCCACTGCCCCTCCATGAAAGGGTCTCACTGACTGACTGACTGACTGGGGGCTACTGGTTGGAGCAGAACCCTCACTCCACCCGCCTCCACTTCCCCACTTTCCCTCATCTCCATCTATGCCACCGCTCCGTGTGTGTCCACGAGACAGGGTGGAGGGTCTGGGTCTCCACCGGGCTCAGTGGGGGCTAGATGGGTCCCTCGTTGTGGGTGCTGTGGTTGCTCCTGCTGAGGCCCACACAGTTCTGCTGCTGGTTGAGCAGGTGGGACGTCTCGTTGGCCACGGCTATGGCCACGGCAGGGGTGGTGCTGGTGGTGCTGGCTGTGGTGGTGACCACGGCCGGGGTCTCCACTCCGTCGTGGAGCTCCGTCAGCGTGAGCTCGATCTTGGTGAACTCACTGTCTGTGGACTGGGGCGTCTTGTCCATCCGTGACGCCATCACGGCGTTCTGGTACTGTTGGCGCGTTACCTAGGAAACAATGAAGATGGTGTCATCTGTAACTGTGTTGTTATGAACAGTTTGGAGCTGATAGGTAAACATGTCTGTGAACAGAGGTTTCATACATTTTATTTTTTTTAATTGAACTAATCAATCCATCACACTGACTGTCACTCCTACAATCAATTTCTAAATCATATCAATTAATTTTATTCCTATAATAAATCGACAATGCGTCGTATTGCCGATGTTATCGAATGGCGCACGCTGAAAACACGGCAGATGGCGCAAATGTGCAAAACTCCACAAGGCAGCTTTAAATTCATCTCGGAACTTATATTTCCTTTAGAACTGTGTTGCTACTTAAATTTAGACCACTTTATCAATTCATAAAATCAATCAGTCTATTTCCTGGTATCATATAGTAACAATCCCTGTTCTACTGTCCAAACATCTATCATTTAACAACCTAAAATTCTCTGTGTCAGTATTAAACATTACTTTCAGTCATTGTCTTGTATGTGTCCTCACCTTGATGAACTGCAGGTCTGAGCGCGCTCTGACTGAGTAGTCAGGTACGTAGATCTGCAGGAAGGAGTTGAGCTGGTTGTTGCTGCTGCCTAGCGTCGGAGTGATGGCGTCTATGCGATCGCTCCTGTTCAGAGAGTCGGAGTGGTTGAGCCCAAACGGCCGTGGAGGAGACTTATTTTCTGTGAGAAGGAGAAAGAGTGGAACAAGACGTTTAAAAGACAGACGTCTAACTGATCTGAAGTCCAATGATGACATACATGTTGTTCTATTCAGTATCTCTATAATGTAGAATGAGCCTGAGTCAACTCAGTTCTGTCATTGCTTATCTGAGTTGTTTCTTTATGGGAAGACTGAGATGAAATTAACATCAGTAAATGAGAGTTGAAGCCATATTATGTTGACATATCACTGATTTGTTTTGCTCTCAATATATGTGGTACATAGTGCCTAAAAAGCCATGGTGGGAATTTCTGTCCAAAATCACTTCCTTCACAAAAGCTTTGGTCAGTCGCCCACAATGTTTCCACTCCATCTTTCAACCTTTGCCTGTTCCCAAGAAATGTGAAATACAACAGTCATGCGCATGTTTCTGTGCTGCTCTTGCACAGAGAGAGAAGCTCTTCCTTAGAACAGGAGTGAGACTGTATGTGATTATTTTCTATTTGACAGTCTTTGACATCTCTGATATAATCTGACACTTGGTATTGATCCATACAGTTGTTCAGTCTGGTGAGATGCTGATCATCACTCTCATGTCTGAGCATGTTTTTTCCACATGTAAAACTCTGTGATGAAGCTGCTCTAACACTCACTTCTCTCTGACTTTAGCTGAGCTTCACAGCAACTCTTAAGACCTTGTGTGTTGGTGACATTTTTCCAGGTCAAGTGTTAGATATTAGCACAGAAGCTTGCTGTGACACTGTATGGAAACCTCATTTCTGCATAAGGCTTTAGGTGAGGGGTGTTTAAAACAGTAGGTAATGGGTCGGTGGTCTCCAATTATGTGCCTTCCTTCTATGAGCCACCACACAGAAAACTTGTTCTGTTTTGTGTATGTGTGTGTGTGTATGTGTGTGAGTGTAAATGTGTGTGTGTGTTGTTTTTTTTTGTAATTTTTTAATTAAAGACAGATTATGTTTTCCACTTCTTAAAGAAGCCTATTGAAAATCACACACAACAAAGTGGAAACGGCTTGGCCGTGCCTAATGCTACTACGCCGACTGGAATGTATGTAATCCCATGTTGGAATATGTGTGTGTGTGATAGGGAGTGAGACGCACAAACAGCGTGTGTGTACGTGTGTGCGGGCTGAGCGCAGTGGGCCAAAGACCTGGCATGTGAACTCTTATGGATTATTACTCCACTTTCTAGGGGCCGCAGGGGCCAGGTCAATACAAAAAAAAATGGCAGTGTGTGTCAAGGATACACACATAATGTCTTACCTACACACATATACACACTCTAATATGTGTGCATCACCAGAGTGGATGAGAAAACACACACTAACAGTTGTGGCTTTTTGTTTAAGTGCATTTCCGGATACATGTGGGTGTGTTTGTGTTTGTGGCAGCATGTCCGTAGTTATGTGGTGAGTGTGTGCGCTCCGTGTACATGTGCCTGCGTGTGTGAACATGTGTGTGGGTGTGTGTCTTTGTATGTGCGCTCAGTGGTGTCCGGCAGGGGGCTGTAGCTGTAGGTCTTGTTTATGGAGTCGGAGGGTTAAAGGTTAGGGGCGAGCGGGGCGGAGCCTGGGTCCGCTCTGGGGCCTCCAGTCTCCAACACCATTCAGCCACTTGACTAATGGCTCAGGGGATGAGGGTCTTAAGTCTCAGTCTGAATCTGTTTTCCTCTGTCCCTCTTTCTCTTTCACTTATACACACATGACTTTACAGAGCATGTTGCATTCAAGTACAAACAGACTCTCAGAAATGCACATACCAACACTGTCTTTGCCACAAAGTCAAGGCAAAAGGCAAAAACACACTCATATGTGTTTACCTAGAACATGTAGGTTACTGCTTACACTGCTACTGTACAGTACAGTACATTCAACAACAACATTATTATTAATCTTCCAACTGATGTTAGTGTGGTGTTAGATGTGAGGACAGAATAGGCCACTGTACCTGGAGATCCTGCTAATGATTCAGCTCTACTGACCACAAATGTACGAGACAGCGACAGAGGCACTTGGGGAAGAGAAGAGGAGAAGGAGAGAAGAAGGAAAGACAAAGGAGAAAGGTCTGTTAAAAGTGGAAAATAATCAAAACAAACTGTCAGCACTCTGGAAAAGCATCAGCATGTCGACACATTTTTCAGTCTTTACTCCTGTTGACTTCTAATAAGAGCTTCATTCAGTGTAAACACAACATCAACTGTTCATTATATACAATCATCATATATTTGATTTCTGATTTTTTCTTTATGCTGAGCACACACACACACACACACACACACACAGAGGGAAGTCATTCTACTCCTCCACCAGTAGGTGTCTCTCAGATCCCACCTCCCAAGTGAACCAGGGCAGTGGAGGAATGCTGAGAATAGTATTGTAGTTTATGAATGAACTGAGCAGACAGAAGCGGATCACTGGGTGACGCTTTCTCATGATGTCACCGCAGGACAGCCTTTTCAGTCTCACATCTGTTGTTCATAAACATCCACCGAAAGAAATCCAGGAGCATCATAAACTCATCTGTGATCTCTTGGTAACACAACCTAGTTACTAGCACAAGCAAAGTACGGCAGGTCTATTTCCACAGGATTTAGGACAAAGTCAAATCTATTTTACATTGATTACATTTACAATTACATAAGAAATACTGCAGATATACTGTACTGAACTGTAACTACAAAGGAACTGGATAGCATATTTAATATGGTGAATAGTTCACGTAGACTTTTTAAGTTGGGCTGATACAATGTATCACTATTCAACTTTTTAATCATTTACTTTGAAGAACATTTCACTGATTACTGTGAAATGTTATTTAACAAATGAAGTTGTTTTTAAATCTTTTTTAGTTTAAAAAAAGTTATACATTTATCCTTTTTTTATCTAAATGCTTTACTGAAACAAAATGAACTTTTATGACATCATCACCTAAATCAGGAGCTGTCTGATCAAAGAACACTTAGATAAAGAGTATGACAGCAGCAGCTACAGAGACACACAGCTGCATTTGAACAACTTGCTCAAAAACAAATACAGATTTACATTACATAACAGTACAGACAGGATATGTCAGAGGTCAGGGGTCGGGGGTCAGAGGTCTTACCTGGAGAGGCTGTCAGAGCCATCATCCCATAGAAGGAGAATGGCCCCGCTTCAAACTTCATCCCCTCTTTTCCTGCCTCCACCTCCACTTTCCCCTGTGACAGTAACAACCAAGTGTTATCTGCAAAATCTGCACAACACAACAAGGTGGACCGCTTAGCTTCCTTCACAGAGCCACTGCATTTTATGATTTACTTTATTAATCCATCCAAATACATGCATGGATGTTGTGTGTGGAGCATTATCGAATCAGTTACAGTATATTTCTCAGTCTTTCTGTCAAGGATTTCCACTACAGCTTTGTGCTTTGCAATTCCTCCTTTGCCCTTTTCAAAATCTTTTGATTCTTTTCTTGCTCAAATACATTTATTCACCCTGCCCATGAGTTTAGAACAAATCCGCCCCTCCTTCTCTCCTCTCCTTTTTACTACTTGTAGAAAATCCGTACTCCGTTTAATAGCTTCCAATCTGCTCCTAAGCCTGGTCTCAAGGGCAGTGACCTCACACTTGTCCAACCTGCACGTCATTTGATCCGGAGCGACTATGCAGATCGACTTAGTGGACTGATAGAGGGAAATATACGAAAGCACGTGAATGTCAGAATTATGTTTGGTAATATTTCCAGTTCTGTGGAGCGTTTCCACCTCTGTGCCTCTGATTTGAGATTTCCTTTGATCTTAAGCTCAACAGTGATCGTGTCCCTCACACTAAAGAGGAGGACTGTAGAGTTGGCCCCAGCAGGAACACATCTGTGGACAGAGTGGACTACAGTTTTCAAACTGTAAGGCTACATGAAGGTCAGCAGCATTTGTTTTGATCTGCTTTTGAATAAATAATGGTAACTCTATAGCAGGATTCCTTTTAGGTGCCTGCAAAGAGGGATGTGCACAGAACTGCTGATACTGTCTCTGTTTTCAAATGAACTCTCATTAGACTGTTGTGAAACCTTGGAAACACATTTCACATGCTACATTGTTTTTGTGCACTAACCACAGTGTAACTACTTTGAAGTGGTGTTATCTCTTACAGCCAACGTTTGTATTGCTAATGAGCTGTGGATCTACGGCACTGTAGCGTGTCATAATCCAGTACGGTCACACCATGCATACCTTTTTAGGATGCATGACCTCTGTGGGGCAGCAACAACTGGAAGGCCAATAAAAACTTGTTGCACTAACAGCAATTTGTCGCACTAAAATGTGCAAGAACATGTGGTGTACAGTAGTTGTGTGAAGCTGCAGTGATCAGACAGAATTTAAATTGGGAAAAGATGAAATATTTTTGTAAATGAGATTAAAAAAACATATATACGGACTATAAAACACACTCTTCGTCTATTTTGGGAGAAAAAGGTATAAATATTGTTATGACTGGGTCTGTAAGTGATCAGTTGTGTGCCTGATTTTAGATATCAGTTCGGAGCAAATGTGTGTTTGCACCTCATCGTGTCCACACACCTGCAGGATGAGGATGAAATAATCCACGGGCTTGTTCCTGTGGAAGAGGTAGTGCTCCACCGCCCGCTTGTTCTTCTCATCATATTTCAGCTCCTGGATGACGTTTGGATGCTTCAACAAGCGCAGCAGAATCTTTTCTGACATCTGCACAGGTGCAAACGGCTCGACCTCTGAGGAGAGAGGGAGGAAAAACATCAAGTACACAGTGGGAGAGCCTAGTACTGATGATCAATACTAGTGACTTTTAGTTTCATATTGATCAGTGGTTCTTATACAGCGAATGACTGAATGACAGTGACGGATTTTCTTTTTTATCAATATACATGGTTGCCCATAAAGTTGGAATAAAGTATGTTTTTTTTTTTAACTCTTCTCATGAAATGATTGTGACATGTGATGTGATTTATTCTTGATAGATAAAGTGTATATCTTCTCAAAACTGTATTGATCAATCTCTTCCAAACATATCATTGTGAAAATGAAACCACAATTAACCTTTACAATGGGACACAAAGAGGAATGTGTCTGAAAACAAAATTATTATTATAACTTCATGGGCAACAGTGTAAATTACTCCTGTTCAAAGAATATTTTTCACTTCTTATCTGCCATTACTGGACCAAAATACTGAACGAACCACTTGTAGATTTGTTTTGAAGTCGTCACATGAGCCTCATGAATAAAACCTATGAGTTATGAGGAGACAGCATGACTCTTTGTACAAGGGAAAAACAAGAATTATAGTGACTTCATGTTACAGTACTTCACATTTAGAGTTTAAATATGTTACAGAAAGTAATGTTATGTAATATTACTATTTTGCTCATAATATTCATAACATCATGATTTGTCAGTTCAGTGGGAGTTTAACATTTTTCCTTTTACTTAGACTTTCTATTTTCTGATTTATTTTTTCTTTTTTTGGCATATTTTATTTTGGCTTTATACAGTTATAGCTCCACTTCAGTTGCTAAGAAAAATCATCCCACTCCTCTCATCAATATAACTTGACTGACTCCCATCTCAGCCCTGCAGCACTTTACTTTGGCTGTTTGATTGCATCTGACTTCATATTAAATCACTCAGTCTTAATATCTGTTATTGCTTTGATTAAACATTGTTGACAGCTGTTGTCTAATATTAATATATTGTGTTTCAGGCCCTGTGATACCACTAGTGACACTGCTGCTGAAGCCTGCTCCGTGTTTAAGCCTTGAAACTCTGTGATGGTAAATTCTTCTGCTCAAAAAATTACTGCATATGAACTGTAGAGGCGTAAACTATTCTAATTATAATATTTCACTAATGCAAATGAACAGGTTGAAACAAACCTTTTGTCACACTTTTGTCTCAAGACAAAAGTGTGACAAAGTGTGACAGAGAGGATAGAGAGGACAAACATGTTCCCACACTCGGACGTACATGTTTCTCCACACTGAAACTTTGCTATTATTATTTCTGTCCACTGTTTGTGTAGATGAGACCTACAGGAGGACTGATCTCTCCTCTGCAGCCCAACGTCTCTTTTTTGTTTTCTTCTTTATTCGTGGAGTTTTTCTTGACCTAAAGTTGCAGCCACACTTTCAGTTGTTGCTGCACACAAACCTCTGAACTCATACAAACTGAAAACTCATTTGAGACTTTTAAAAGATGTGTCCCAATCATGACTGGTCTGCTTTAACCACCTAATGGGCCAATCAGCTCCTTCAACTCAGCGGCGGTGATATGTGTCAGCTGGCTGCTGGCTCCACCACCAGGAACTAAACTCCCTAATAGTCTTTAGAGGAACTTAATCAACGCTTAGCTGCTAGGTCAAAGTTCTAAAGCAAATCCAACTGCAGTGGGACATGGTCAACCGCTGCTGCTGCTGCTGCTGCTGCTGTAGTAGTACTTGGATATTCTTCTGCCTGTTCAGAAATCCATTTCCCTCGGGAAAGCGGGTGAAATATTTCACATTTTACACTAACTATGTCGACATGTGTGAGAACCCCGATCACAGGCCAAAAATGCCGGCCGTGATGTCACTGAGGAACGAGTGTAAGCAAACAGGGTGGTGTTTTTAAAGCTGTGACTCAACATGTAACCTTCAATGCATGACATGCAAGCAAATAGATGGCTGCCTTTTTTTTTTCTTCTTTGGATCCATGCACAGTCTGCACAGACATCCCGTGCCGCGCTCCCAAAAGCCCTTCTACCTCTTCACAAACACACACACGCACACACAAGCATACCAACACTCTTATTGTGAGTCCTCACACAACTCACACAAACACACACACACACACAACAGATACTCATTCTACACACATACTCGCCCCCCTACACCCACTTGCCCAAAAAAATTCAAAGCCCATACGGGCACATGCACACACAAACAGCTCACACACACACACTTTCCCCACAGTGAGAGGCTGAGGGCACACTGGGGGAAGTCAAGCAGCAACGCAGCCCACTTGCCTGTTGCTAGGAAACGCAGGGTAGCCAGCAGAAGCTGAGGTGATATTTTAACCTTCATTTCATTGTCGGTCGGCTTGAAGGCCGAGAAATCTTGCTTCCTTTCCCGATGGGTGATTTTCTTCTTCGTCTTGTTGTCAGCTGAGGAGGGAAAATTTAAAGTTGAGGGTCAGACACAAACTTAAACCTTTGCTGCAACAGAAAAAAAGGTCAATCCATACCACTCCGCAGACACTGAGCTAGTCGTCCCGGGTCATAGGGTGACTAAACTTGAGTTACCCAAAGCTTATTGCTTTTTCCAGAAACGTAGCTGTGGCGTCCTTCTCAGAACTAAAGGAGAGCTATAGGGGGCTACATTGTTAGCTTACCACATTCTTAGCATTACTTAAAGCCATATGTATTAGGGCAACAAATAGACTGGCACGTACTCCATGTCTGCAGGCCCTACTGATACCATTAAGGTTGTAACAGTACAGTCAGTTCATGGTTTGGTGTCGAACTGTCAGAATGAACAAAGTTTACTGTAAAAAAAAAAAAGTTTCACCATAGAGAAACTTTAGAATATTACGCAACTAACTTTTTTTCTTAAAGGAATAAAACTGATAATAAAAAATGAGTTGCCCTCAGGAGTCTGTGAAGAAGGACAAGGATGTTCTTACACTTGTCAGTATTTTCAGGCAGCAATAATCCTGCTGACTGACTCTTATTTTATGTCAAACTAATCACACATTTACACATTAAAGTTCCTCTCTTTTCTCTTCATGTAAAACAACTCTGGTCACTCATCCTCAACACAGTTAAATATCCTAAACATAAATACACTTTATGTTTATGTGAGATTTAACATGATTAAATTTAATATAATTATTCTATATGGTTGCTAGGTAACCCTTCCCATAGTCAATATTAGTCATATTAGTTCACAGAACAATATTACGGTAACAAGGGCTCTACAACTTCAGATCAATCAGATCAGGCTACCAGGGAGGGCAGTGTACAACTGAACAAAACAATGAGCTGAAAGGTGATAAAATGCCATAAAGGGTTGTGAGGGAATTCCCAGTGGGTTCATCACTACAGTGACTGCTTCCACTTTACACATTATGAACGCACAACGCAGATTTAATTGGACCTTTTAATTAACATTTAATGTTTCTAAACAAATGTTTGTACCTCTCAGAATTCACAACGCCTCCGATTCTACAAAGTTTTCAGCTTCATGTCGCCTTTCACCCTTTGGTGTCATGATATATTGTGGCATGATTTTATTGCTAAAGTCCTTGATCCCAAAAAATGTTTGGGTTTTAGCTGAGTAAGTAATATATGATGTGATTCAGTTATTGGTGCTTATTTGACACTCCCTGCAAGTTTACAAGCATATATAATGCTCCATGAATTTGACCAACAACATTAAATTGCTTTAAGAAGTCACTGTGACGTAAGAGAGCTAATACACTGAGCTCAACCACTGGAATTGGATCAGTGGATTTTTTTTACTTTGACAGGCTCATGACACCTTGACGTCTTAAACTCAAACAAGTCTGAGCCTCGAGAGGGAAACTTACTGTACAAGTCAGTCTCGTCCAGGATCTCTGACTTGATGATTTCTTCAATAACGTCCTCCAGGGTCACGATGCCCAGAACCTCATAGAAAGGGTCTCCCTCACCCTCATTGTTCACCCTCTGAACTATGGCCAGATGGGACTTTCCTAGGAAAACACACACACGCCGATACACAAACACAGGTAATAAAGTTAGAGCCATATAATGATAACAGAGTTAAATATACATCAGGCAGTCATGGGGGAACAAAGGAGCAAACAGGCAGGGACACACAGAGGTATTTCCATCTATAATCTGACTTGTATTCCAAAAAAGTACTTATTATATTTTATACCATAAAAAGTGGAAAAAATCACCCGTGTGAGACTGAGTGGTGGCTGTTACGACAGAGGCTGTAGCATAAATTGCATTTCAAATCACAAACAGAGCAGGAGACACAATAATCTGATCTCCTTATCAGTTAAATGAACAGGGATGCAGAACATGGTAGTTTTAAGTGTAAAGAGTGCCAGCAGAAACTCAGACAGGCAGACTGACAGTCAAACAGTCCTATATTTCATCATATGAGCCCCCATCGCCCTCCCTCCCTCCACATCTGTGTTCCCAGGACCCTCCTGTGTGCTGTACCATCTGAAAAAAAAAAGAAAAAAGAAACAAACTGTGTGTATGCAGAGAATACTGTCAGGCAAAACACTAAACAAATTCTTTGCCTTTTCTCAGCTTGTGATCATTTAAAAGGAATTTTCCAGAGGCCCAGGCTAATATTAGCCCCTGCAAAATGAAGTTTCCATTCCGCCCCGGCGATATTCTCACCGAGCGAAGGAACAGACCAGGCGAAGCCTCCGCTGTGTGATCAGATTGTCTCAAAATAGGCCATTTACATGCAGATACACCTGGGTGTAAATAATGGAGGACATCAGTGTGCTTGTGCGGACGTGTGCACGTACGTGTGTCAGAGTGCATGGCTGTATGGGTGCATGAGAGTTAGTGTGTGTGTGTGTGGTTATTTTTGGAGAACACAGGTACATGACAGAGCTGGTGCTTGGATGCTGTTTCAGTGAACACTGGCTGCTTTGGTGCAGGCAAGCACAGGCTCCTGGACCGGAGTGTTTTATTGCACTGCAGCTCACTGCTTCCCCACAACACTATGACAGCACACTGATGTGCAGTGGACAGAGCCCCGGAGTCTGAATGTGCGAGGGTTGATGTGAGCATTAGATGCAGAGCTGACAATGCTTTCAACAAATACTCTCAGGTTACAAAGGGGAAGATCCCCAAATGGAAGTGTTAATAATGTAAACACAGACATCCTACGATGTAAAGAGTCTGGAAATAGCGGGGAGCATCCAAGTCTTACTTTCAAGGTGTCCAATAAGAGCGGAATCTGCTTATTTCCATAAATATGTCGACATCTTCAGCACATTGCTTTATCACTGCGGGGTTAGGATTAACTAGGACAAACACAAATGGAGCCATAGTGGGTTAAAGCAATCAGGACTCTGAAGTCCTTGAGCAAGCAATTACTCTAAACTGCCCTGGGAGGGAATGGTGAATGGAGCGGCCAGCACAGCAGAGTGAAACAGATCAATGCTCTCTTCCCTCTCTTTAATGGCATCCACTGCACTCACATCTGGCCTCTAAACACAGCTCTATGAGTCTGTCGACCTTAATGCTGTCTTACTCTTCAACCTGTGAACATGAAAATCCAGAAAATTCATAAACACATGAAGCGATTTCGTCTCTTTTACGATGATTTATTTTCACTGCAGATCCATTTATGTCATGGTCTCTCTGTACCACCGTTCACTGCAGTCTGTGCAGTAAACTATGTGTTCCTTTTTGGTGGAGGTGATTGTGGTTTGGCAAAAACTTCGGCCATTGTTGTCTTCATCCAAGCCAGTGAGTTGATATTGAAAGGTCAAAGAAAAATTTACTTTAATAACCACAAATGTTTCATGGTTGTTTAGATAGATCTGGATTCCTTCCTGATCCCATCACACTACATTTATTAGACAATTTTAAGTCCAAGACTGACCTCAACCATTCTTCTAATATGATGTTAGTTTCATGTTAAGTAAACAGCTGTTAATGCTGAGGAGAAGTCAGATTTTATTTTATTGTACAAATCATGAATCATGTTCTTCTTTCTTGTCAAGAGTTAGATGAGGACATAAAGACCACTTTCTAATTGAAGTAACCGTCAGTAGCTGGTGCTGAGCATAGTGGCAGAAAACAGGCGGAAACAGCTAGCCGGGCTCCAGTCTAAAGGTAACAAAGTCCTCTCATTCATATATTTATTAATTCTGTTTAAGGAAGAAAGAAAGAAAGAAAGAAAGAAAGAAAGAAAGAAAGAAAGAAAGAAAGAAAGAAAGAAAGAAAGAAAGAAAGAAAGAAAGAAAGAAAGAAAGAAAGAAAGAAAGAAAGAAAGAAAGAACAACACAGACCTGTTTCACCCATTTTCGGTATGGGGGTCAAGTCTTTTCAGGCTGCTAGCTAATGCTATCAGTAAAGCGGATAAACACTGTCCTCCAAATTTCTAGCTATTTCTCAAAATGAACAACGATTATCTTATTGGCTTCCTCTGATTAATATTCAGGTCACATCTAAAGAAACCATCCATGTCTTCCGTGTTAGCACACATTTAATCTGACGTATCCTAATCTTTCAATCTCCTACAGAAACATTAACATACAACATCTGTATGTTGTCCAGCAATACCAAAAGCCACAGCCTCCACAAAAAATTGATTTATTTAAACACCATGTGTGGGATTTATGTAATATGTTTATGTTGCATATAAAGTATTGTGTTCACCTCACAGATGCAGGAATGTTTGGTTTGGTTTCATCAGAGGAAGAGAACCAGAATATGGGTCAACATAACCTCACCTTTCTGACCCAAAATGAGGCCCGACCTCTGACCTTTATGTAAGCCAGCTGATAGAAGGCAGAGAAGATCACACACGATCTGTTCTGCTCTTAAAGCGGCCATGTAGACACACAATCTTAACTGCACAACGCACTTGTTTGAGAAGTTAAACTAATCCCATCAGGATGTTTTCCCACTTCAAGATCACTTTCCATCACCTCCTTCTATGGAGGAGGTTTGCTGGGGAACTATTAGAGATGACCCGTTGTAAGAGCTTCATTAACAGAGGCCACAGAAGTCACCAGTAAAAAAAAGAAAGAAAAAAGACATGGGGAGGAAACTGAATGGGAAACTATTGCAATGACACAGAAAAGTATGTTTATGCAAAGTTTAGTTAGTGTTTATTCTAGAGTCTGTCCCAAGGGCTGTACACGATGTAAGGGGACAGAAATTTCACAAATTCCATGGAACTGACGGCAAATGGAAAATCATACACAAGCTTTCACTTTACACCGTTCTCTACGTTTTATACAGAAGTCATTAGACATGTTCTGAGAAGATTTTGCCACAAAGAGTGGACGACGTCCACACAACTCCAATAAAGAAAAATTGTCGACAGGCCCGGGCGCTCGGTGAAAAACATAATTTTTTTTTTTTTTTGCCCAATAAATAATGGTTATATTTCTCATATGTGAGTGCCGGACTCACACAGAGCTGTTGCCACAGAGAAGGCAATGTTGGTGGTTGACTACTTTTTTCCAACTTTGTTCCATTTTTGGATTGCCAGAAAATTTTGTGCAGAATCCTGACGACTTCGAAGATCCACCAGTTTTTCATCTAGTACCACCAGCAGATCAAATGTATTACCTATTCTGTGAAATACATTCACATCCTCTGGTTATTATTAAGCAGAGTGACTTTTCCTGTGTCACCACCATGAGGTTGGTGTTCTTAATACAGAGTAAATAACTGCCATGAAGTGTACAATCAACCCTCTTTCTTAGAACCATCAGCTCCAAATTTTAACTGGTCGCCTTAATGAATTTCCCTTTGGGATTAATAAAGTAATTGTATTCTATTCTAATTCTATTCTGTTTCTTTTGGTTCATAAATGAAGCCAAAATATAAGTACAAAAAGCAGCACATCTTTGAGTGACCACTTGAGGTTGGTTCCAAAAGTGATCCAATCCCCATAGAGTCCAGCGTAAAATGTCCAACCTTACAGCAGAAATAAACACATTTACAAACTGCTACAAAAGACAGTTTTGAAATTTCCTCCATTATAAAAAATATATGGTGGAAAATTTTCTCTATAACTAACTATTTCAAATTTCATGAAACTTTTAACTGCTGCATGAAGTTGGGACCACTTGTATGAACCAAAGGCTCCACACAAGGCTCCTCTTTGTGCATCTCTGGATTAGCCAGGAGGTGGGTGAGTCAATCAGACTGACTGACAGCCAGATACTCTTTCAGTAAAATACTATTTATATTCTGTAATTTATTCCATCAATTATTTGTGCTCTGAATATTCTTTTGTTTTTGTTTATTTATAGATATTGGTGAGGTTACTGTGCATAGTGTAATATATGCAACTATGGTGTAGGACAGTAGTTTAGTTTCTATTGGGTGAAGTAAAGCCATCAGTTGAGATGAGAGTTGTGCAGAAAAATTGGACTTTAATAACCACAAATGTTTCATGGTTGTTTAGATAGATCTGGATTCCTTCCTGATCCCATCACACTACATTTATTTGTTTTTGTCTGAAGTGACAAGACAATTTTAAGTCCAAGACTGACCTCAACCATTCTTCTAATATGATGTTAGTTTCATGTGGGACTATTTTATGTAAACAAAGATGAAGGAAACAAATTATGTAGTCATGTAAACTCCTCTTCTGGAAATATTGTTTTAATTTTATCTGGGTAAGTCTACTTCTGTCTTTCTCAATGTTGCACGCACACACACACACACACACACACACACAGACGTCTTTCGCACAGTAGCTCCTATCCAAACCGTTTTGTCTCGCTGTCCCACAAGATGAGTGCATATTTTCCAGTTTCCCACAAAGACAAAATACCACACAAGCGACAGAAAAAATGCAGCTTCTGTCTTCCATAAATATATTACGAGACAATGACAGCCTGTTTATTCATAGCTCCTTAGCTGCTGTTATGGCAGTGGTTTTTGCGAGGGGCGGGGGGTTGGAGGTAGAGCGGGGAGGCTGACCCTTTGGACCCTCTGGAGCCTGGAACTTGGCAGCGGGCCTCAGGGAGAGTGTGTCCTTGTGAAGACCAGTCGTCTGGGGTCCTATAAGCCACCACTGCTGCCTGACATCTGGGGCTGTCTAGCTGGGCTGAGACTGAATGCATGCTGGGTAGCCCAGCACACAGGCACACTGCACACATCAGGGTTGGGGGTCAATTCACTTTCAATTTCATCCATTAAAGCAGCGTGTTTCCTTGGTCAAGAACTGGAAGGCCTCAGTCATTAAAAGGCTCTTGTATGCATTTCTAAAGCATTTCTGCAGATAATGGCTGTGTCATTAACTCTGGAAATGGCTGTTTCAGTTTACATTTATAATTGAAGTCAAGACAAAAACACACACGCCATGCACGCACACACGTACACACACACACGTACACACACCAAAGGATTATTTTGTTTCCCTTAACAACAATGCAGCGGATGACTAAGGTACCAGGAAGTGCTTAATCGCACTGAGGAGACAGTCACAGACCATAACACGTTTATTTAGTTAATGTGTTTCAGTGTTTCATTAAACCACTGACTGTGAAAAGATGAAGATTCACAGCAAATGAGATTTTAAGTCATTGTACTGTATTTATTCATCTATGTCTTTCTCATTTTTTCTGGCACGTTGGCTTCTCTGTTTTTTTCTTTTTTACCAATACTTCTGTGAGGGCACTATTGTTGTTGAGATGCTTTGCTCAAAGCCCCACTGTGGTGATAGAGGAACAGTTTAGGGGTCAAACAGGGTCAGGGGGTTCATCCCCTGGGTACCATGAACATTGCACATTATACCATAGGTAAACCAACTAATTGCACTATATGTTACAAATTAGAAAATGTAGACTATAAAACAAGTGGAATGAGTGTAAATGACCCCCCCCCAAAAAAAAGTCCAAAAGTGAAGATATTACAAAAAATGTTTCATGCTTGTCTGACACGGGAAAGTTAGTGTATTGATAAAAGATACACAGAAAAGCAAATGGAGCATGTGACTTCAAGCTATTGGGTGACATCTTAAAGTCGTGTGGGATGATGGGAAATGTTCATAGGTTTATCCTGGCCTGGATTCCTTCAGTGTCAGTCATTCTGGAGGTTTTTAAGGAGGCGGATTATCCACAGAAGTCTCCTCCTCTCAAAATCCCGAAAGAGACCAGGTGATTACAACTGAACACAGACTAAAGCAGTTTCACATTTAAAGTCAGTTGGCTGATGCTTTATGTTGGACATGGGACATCAGGGGAGGGCTGCAGCCCACCTTTGTTTTGTTTGTTCCCCTGATAACTTATGAACCAGACAATCTGGAGACTTTTACTGGAAGCTAAAGTATTCACAGAGGTGTCCTACTCAATATAGTAAATAAAACAGGGGATCACAGCCGGTACAAACACTGAATAAAGCAGTTTTACATTAAAAATCACTGACAAAGCTCAGCCAACGAAGGATGTTTTGGAGAAAATGGGAGCAGAGCTAACATTTGTTTAACGTCCAGATACAATACATATTTGAAAATGACCTTTTCCACCAGGCAATCACAACACTCATGTATGTGTATGTCTAATTGACAGTTAATTGATTAACATTATCTATTTCTCTAAGCTTGGAATCACTTATGATAATGTAAATACACAACTCAACAAAACCTATGACCAAGGTCAGGTCAGTTTTAGACATTTTATGTGGATATGTTACATCATATAACTTCAATATATGGAGCAAGTTCAAATTTTTCCTTTACGTTTTCTATTGAGACCTGCAATCTTTCACTGCTCTTAACGACACCTGACTGTCGCACTGGTGTCCCCAACTGTTTTTGGTGAATTAACCTCCAACATCCAGACAAATGTTGGATAAAAAAGTTTGACTTTTCCTCTGCCAAGTTTCTGGAAATTCAGGTAAAATCTGCACCACACTAGGACAAAAACCTGGCTAATGGTAGCTGCAGCCCTGCAACTCTGGCGTGTGGAGGCTCCAAAGCCAAGCCTGAGAACCACCACTCAGGCCTTTAGAGACTAAGCCGTGTGCTCTTTTCCACCATTCCCAGCTTATTTATGGAATGCAGCTTTGTCATATTTTTCCATAGCGCAATTTTCCCCTATAAATAGGCACGTAAGGCTTGCAGAGTTGGGGTGGGAGTATGAGGGGTCAGTATCTGTTCTGGACACTCATCATTGCCCCCCTCCCTGTCTTGCTCTCCTCCTATTTTTCCAAATATTTGAGCACTGACAAATATAGTGCAATGTTAGGGTGATGGGAACTCATTGGATGGTCTTTCTTCTAAATCTACCTCTTGTGAAAAAAACAAAACAAAAAAACAGCAGAGTTTCCAGGCATTCTGACCCATTTTTCCACTGACATGGACAAAAACTTCACCCTGATGCTGGTAACATGTTGACTATTTGGAGCTTCATTTATATAAACATTTAGACTGAATACACATGCAGTGAAACAACATGATGCGGTGACTTGGCCTCTGTTATAGGGGGACATAAGTGGAATGTGTGTCCGTATATTTGTGTGTATAACAGTTTGTATTTCCTCCACAAGTATCACAGATAAAACAGATAAATTAAACTCTTAGTGGGGTTTAACATAAATATAAATACAGAAACAAAATAACCATAATCTGCCTTTTCAAGGGAAGTGCAAATGCTGCTCTAAGAGATGTTGTATAAACTTCTGAGGAAATCCTACGAGTGACATCATATGTGTACTCAAACTGGCGACACAAAGGGTTCCCTCAGTTACAACACCTTACACTCATGTGAAAGAAGTTTGCGGAAATATTCAGAGGCAACAAAATGTAAAATAATTTTTCAAAGTCAGCAGCATTTAGGAGGAACTGGTGTCTACCTCACCAATTGCTCCGAGTCCTGATCAAGACACGGGTATCCAATATTTGACTTTGCTTACAATAGCTAATGAGTTCAGGCTTTGGAGGCTGCATTAGAAGACAGCATGATCACAGCAGCATGTCCAGACTGTCCTGTTTTGAAGGCTGCTCCAAATGCAGCCTTCTGTTTCTGTGCAACAAAGGATCCAACTTATGGATCTTTCATGGCACAAATGATCCCAGGATTCATGGAGCCAGAGATAGAAATAATGAGACAAATTACACTGAGTTTCAGCTCAGTTCAACAACTAACGTTACAACTACTAAACAACTGGGCCTTGAAACATTTTTGTGGGAAAAGGTTATGTCTTATTAAGGTTTCTAGTGGACGCAGTGGTAAGGGCAGGGACAGGTGGTGATGCAAACCCCTAGACCGTGTCCTCAGGTGGATGCTGACCTACAGCTACTATGACTTGAACCCTTACCTTGAATTTCTACAAAGCATTTTTCAAACTCATGCTCCTAGTGGCTCCTTTGTGTGTTTCTCTGAAAGATGGTTATTCATGAAGCTCCTCTTTGAATCTTTGCAGAGCCGTCCTGCCTGTCTCTGTGGATAGCTGTTATCCTTAAAGAAACCTGTGGAGAACAAGAACGCTTTGCGAGTAGCTATCAGCAGCAGCACAGTGTCCATGAACTGCAGATGAGCAGCATCAGCACACTTCATCACTCTGACAACCTTGCAAAGAGGAAATAAAAGTTCATTAAGCTACTTTCTCTGCATTTGCATTAACGTGACTAGAAGATATCAGATAACTAGATGTTTAGAGTTGGAGGACAATGCAGATGTGTTGTGTGTTCTGTATGTGTTCACTGCTTTCCCTAAATTTGCATTTGAATGTTTTTAATGCTTATGTTCCTCAACACAGAAACACAGGAGTCTTTATGATTATTTACATCTGCTACAGAATTGTGATCCACATCATTTACATTAAGCTCTTGTGAATACTACAAGTGGTGAATTTCATCTTTGGTGAGATTGTGAGAAACACTAATGTCAGACTATTTGAGCTTTTTCCCACACAACCTTCTTACAGATTGCTGTGGAGCTCAGATCGTATTATGTTGACAGAGTAACTATCACCAGCACAAGGAAACACACTTTTTTGCCTTAGACTACAGCGCCTCATGTTGTCGCTGACAGGAAGGGTCACAGGCCACTACCTGGAGTTATGAACTATGATCTGTAGTTCAGTGGTCATTCAGCAAGACAGCTGGGAAACACATACAGACATTCAGTCACAATTCATTTACACACACACAGTTCATGGAAAGACAAACACAACTTACCAAGCTAAACAGTCTGTACACAGCAGTGATCTTATGTGGTGGCATGTTTATACACTGTTGCCCATGAAGTTGGAAAAAAATATATTTGAAATGATTGTGATAATGTGATTTATTCTTGATAGATAAAGTGTATATCTTCTCAAAACTTTATTGATCAATCTCTTCCAAACATATCACTGTGAACATAAAACCACAATTAACCTTTATAATAGGAAGAGGAAGTGGAATGTGTCTGAAAACAAAGTGATTCCAACATTATGGTCAACCATGTATTTTATGCTGCCTCATTAATATCTTCTTCTACTGTTACACTTCTAATAATACTGGTGCGATAATGAAGTAAAACAGGTGGCAGGTAATGCTGACACCAAAATACTATCAAATGTAGATTTGACACAGGCTGTTCTTCTCAGAAAATGATTTGCACAACAAAGGGAGAATCCAGGATACAAAGGGGCTGATGGGAGATGAGATGTTGTCATCCACATATGAGACAAGTTGGACTTGTGGTAACAGACACAGTCCTCCTTTGTTCAATAAGCTTTACACACTCAATGACAACAGAAATCACCGAGTTCATTATACGAGTAAGGAAACGATGTCCACCTGCACACTTATTTGAAGCCTTTATTTTAACTCTAGGCAGCTAAAATGCAGCCTAAAGCAGACTTCTTTGTGTGTGACATCAACCAGAGTGGTGTTGGTGTTGGTGGCCTCAGACAGCCTTTGGGTCAAACAATTCAGTTAGCATGATATGGACTAATCAGGGTAAGGCAGAGACGTTAAGTCTGCTCACAGCTCCTAACCATCATTAAGAGGCCATGGTCACAAGATCACTCTGCTGCTACTAGCCAGTGGTGTTTCACTACACTCACACACACATACAGTACAGCCACACACGCACACTGCTGGAATGACATTGTTGTTCATTCAGAGAAGCAGCTTGCTGTCGTAGCTGGCTGCGTTTGTTGTTGAAAGGTCCCCTGGGTGGAGATTCCTTTGGGCCTCAGTCATAAGGAGAGGCATCAATGGGAAACCAGTGGGAATAAATGAATGGGCCTGTGGTCAGGTGCTGCTCTGTTATGTGAGTGTTGCAACTGCTGAATGGTGAGCACATCATACGGCGATGACAAGAAGCAGGGGTGTTTCAAAGCAGGACAGACACATGAAAGTAGAAATATGTCTGAATACATTTGAATGTCTCTGAGCCAGGTTGTCTTCACACAGCTACTCTTTTGGCACAGTGAACATGATGACTTGAAGAAATTAACTGTGTATTAGAGAAGTTTAACATTCTCCATTGCTGGTGATACATGTGTTGGTTATGTTTCACTGCTAGTCTCATGTTGATTTCTATCTCCTTTACCATTTGGAGGTAGCTGTGGGATGGTATTAGTTAAAGGAACTGTGCATTCCAACAGAAAGCAACTCAAACATGGTGTAGGCTACACAGTGCATCAGTGGCAGCAGACCTACACACTCTTTAAAGCTCTATGTGGAAACTTGATGCAATAGTGACACCCAGGACAGAAGGTCAGAATGCAGAAACTGCAGTTTGTTGCACGCTGGATAAAGTGTGCTATCTAGTGCCTGCAGATCACATAACATCAAGAAATGCTAATGGAATTTATTCCTATTAATTATCGTTGCAACAAGGTGTGCTGTGAGACCGGAAGATTGAGATGAGATGGTTTAGCCTAGCTTAGCATAAAAACTTGAAGTGGCGCAGAACAGCTCACCTAGTTCAGCCCAACTAACACTGATAGAGCTCAGTATGTAACACATCTCAATAGTCTAATAAAAAGACATGTAAAAGCCACAATCTGTTTGTTATATTAAATGCTAGAACTTTTTCTTGACTCCTCAGTCTTGTCGTCACGGTGAGGCTAACAGGTTTGATATCGTTGCGCATGTAAAGAGAACAAACAACCTATTCTGACAACTCGAACACTTTAGCTGAGGAGGCTAGATGTGTAAACTGCTGTAAACGGCTACAGTATGTAAATCCTGCTCAAAATATCAATTAAAATGTTGATTTGTGATCCTTACAAGTTGCTAATCTCAATTCTAAGCTAACCTCAACAATTGCATTGACACTATGTAACATTTCAATGAGGAAATACAGTCCTGTTACAGAAAAAAAACTTGTGTTATAAAACAATCTTCCTCACTTCAGGTGCTCTGCTGCTACAGCGTTATCTGGTATGAGCAGGAGTTTACAGTGGCTTCTGTCAGCTAACTTTAGATGTTATTGTGCAACTGATGTTATTGAGTCAGTTTGTGAATCACAACTTTCCTCTACACAGTGTCACTGTCACACTGGTTCATGTAAAATGACAAATTCGGAGAGTCAGTGAGTCAGTGAGAATTTCCACTTTTGGCCATAGCAAAGTCTGTATGAATCTGATCAGTATACATTTCTTAGTCTCGCTCTCTCTCTCTCTCTCTCTATATATATATATATATATGTACGGTCTGACTTTATGTACACTGTATATCTACATAGCTAGTGACCTATGAGACTAACCATCACCCCCATCATTTAAAGGAGACATATTATGCCACTTTTCCACAAATTGAAATAGTTCCCAGGTGTCTTAAAGACAAGTCTATGACATGCTTCAGTCAAAATACTCCAAGGATAAAACATCACAGCTCTTTTCATCCACTCAAAACAGTCCTGTTCAGAACGGCTGGTTTCAGTGCCCTGTCCCTTTAAATGCAAATGAACCACTGCTAGCCCCGCCCCACCACTTCTACCAGTACCGTTACTCACAGGTAGGGGTGGTATTATGCAAATTCAAAAACTAATTACATCATTGTCGGACAACTGTGGGAACAGCTTGAAAAACGATATGAATTTCAAACTAGAGAGCCTGCAGATTACAGATTTTTTATGTCAAATCTTACATTTTTGGGGCTGGAAGGCAAGACAAACACCAAATATATGTTGAAGAGCCTTCAAAAAGTGATATTTCCATGATACATCCTCCTTAATACACATGCTTGACCATCAGCTTGTGCGTCCTATATGGGCACGGAGCAGTACAAAGCAGGAGGTGTGTGTTTAGGGTTAGGGTATCAACTGCCAAAAAACTTCACATTGTTGTGAAGTTTTTCACATTTCCAAAACAGCAAGGCTGGGGTCTGATTTTCTTCATTCTACCCTCATCCTCTGCCTCTTGATCTAACAACACAGAGAGTCCTGCACACCTCCATGTCTCTGTAACTCATGTGTTTGAATGACAAATACATGACAGATGCTAAAGAGGCTCTAGCTCCGTTTCACTGTAGTATTAGGCTAAATGTCTGATTTACATCCTGTAGGAGTCAACTACTGTACAAGTGAAAGTGATTTAATGTATATTTTACTCTTAAAGTGTCACCAAAGACAAATAAAAAATAATTTGCTTCTATAAACAGCAGCTTTAATGTTGAATAGACAACTTAGAAGACTGAACTTACCTATCAGGTTGTTAGTAGAAGCAGTAATTGTGTACAGTCATTCAATGAATTCAGTTGATATTGTTTTTTTTGTCATATAGTATGAAAATGCAGTTAAACAATGTGTTGTGATGTGTAAAATGGAAACACCCTCTGAGCAGTGATATTTCACATGGCACCTTCACTACTGCAGCCGGATCATTTGACGCACTCCTCACTTGTGACACAGAAAGAGGAAGCTAATTTAACACCTGAAAACACGCATTTTTGGCACAGAGTACTTGGAGCTTTAAAACTCATAATTAATACCTCAATAAAAACAATTAGCCGGGGCGAAATCCTTAAAGCTAGAATGAGCTAAGTACTGAATAAAAAAAGCTCCCGTGCTTTGTGCAATAAGCTTTGAGAAATGTGGGTTTGTTGGGGAAAACATGAAACGTACAAGAATGTCCCGCATCCTCGTGTTGTTTTTATTCCACTGACAAATACAACTACAAACAGTGATTACACTTCTTATTTTTTAATTCTCATGTGCAGCTATATAAATCACCAAGATAAGAATATGATCATATTTTATTTGTATATATGTTTATATATATATATGTAAATTTATGATCATTTTTTTGGTGCATATTTCTATATAACTATAAACAAATGTAGTTCATAGGGCATTCATGTCTGTACACTCACTGATGTGAAGCTGTGACCATGTTTCACCTTTACAGAGTGCAGCTTAGAGGTATGTTAGTTAGCATGCAAAAGTATTAACTGTTGATGAAAGTATTGTAATAAGTTGGTGGTTAGCCTAAAAGTCTAAAAAAACACAAATCAAACACTCAAGTGATGGCTGATTATTATATTTTATATCATAGTCAAGTCATAGTCAAGTCATCTGGCCATCTAAGTTTGTGTTAATTGAAATACTGCAACCCTGACACAGTGGAGGTATGCGAACAGCCTTGAGCAAGGGATGTCAATGAACACCACAGGTAATGGTGTGAAACAATTCTTCTCAAACAAGGGTCCTGACCCTGTGACACTCAAATGGTCATAAACAGTGTTTCTCTTAACACCCTGATGACTAATTAACCATTACTCATTAAATCACACCACTTCACACTTGTTGCCAAGTCTTTTATCAAAAGAGGAAAATCCACCCTGAAACAGAACTCAAACAGCTACAAACAACTAAAACTAAAAAACAACTAAAATAATGAGCACAGCAAAGTCGCACAGAAAAATCACCGTCTGCGATGGAAGCAAACAGGACAGGAATAATAATTCGAGCTTAAAGGGTCAGCTGCGGATGGGGTTAAGACTTGGAGGCTGGATCTGGGTCTGGCGGGTCAGCTGGAGCAGTGGCAGGGGCCTGCAGCCCATAGTGGGGCTCTACTAGCAGTTTCCCCCCCTTGCTGTTAGTTGGGAGACACCGGAGGGAGAAAAAGGGGCAGGCATACCAAGAAAACTGAATGACCTGAAAATGCATCTGTGCAGTTAGAGTAGAACCACGTCAAGAGAGATGTCTGCTTTCTACCTGCTTTCTACCAGCGTATAGACGTGGTGAGAAAAGACTTAAAAGTGCATTCAAACTGTTTTTCAATTTAGTTACATAACACCTTTGAGAAAAGAATGTGAACTGATCTTGTTTTCACCGCTTGATATGAGCAGCTACTAAAAGAGCTATATCTGAACCTAATTGGTCTTTTAGGATATTGGTATGCGTCCTCTGCACTGCCATTTTGTAAAAAAAATATATAACAATTACCTGAAAGCTGTGATGTGGGATATTTATTCTTGAAACAAAAAGTATTAGTTGTCAATAAGGGTTCATTTTAAGGTGGATTTTCCTTTAATATTAGGTTGGCAGTGTGAGGGCACGAAACGTTCACATGCACTTTTGAGAATGACACTTCATGGCCCATTGGCTTATGCTAATAAATGCTTACAGGCAGCTGGTGCCAATTTCTCAGAAACCAAACGGTGGTGTGAGAATTTTCCAAATGTGCCCAAAAATGACTTTGATTAGTTTCCCACAGACTTTCATTTATACTTATCATCATAAGACCTCTTTTAAGAGTGAATGTAAAGTCTTGGTGCTCACTTCTTTTTGTGTTTTATTTATTATTTGTGTGTTTTACAGGGCCAGGTGAATTGAAACAGTACTGCTGCTGAAGTCTCAGAAAAGTAGGCTACATCAGCTGATTGTAAAAAAGCGCTGGTGTCTTTTGGGCCTGAAGGGCCCGTCTTGGGCTTTTCCTCCTGCCAGTAAATGGAGAGACGGACAGTGTGCCCGGTGTTATCAATGAAGCCAGCCTCTTGGCTCTCCAAAAAGTGCAGCTTGGAAGGCGTCCATGGCAGGGCATTAGGCCTGGAGGTTTGTGTCGTTTGTAATTTATAACACTGAGGGAAATGGGCAAGAGGACAATATGGAGAGAAGAGGGAGAGAGGGAATGTGGGAGGAGGGGGATGGGACTTGCTGCACAAGCAAGTGGCTCTGCTTCCCTGAGTGTGCTGCACAGAGCCTGGTTACCAGGCTGACCAAGCTGGAGGGCTTTCTGTCCCTCTGTGAGGCACAGCCTGAATGGGCCTTATTTTTCTTTTTGCTCAAGTCAGAGTGAGACATAAACTACAAAAAGATATAATTGTGTATGTATACATGTACATGCAAATGCAGCATAGACTGAGGTACAGTGGACACGGGTGCTTCATCTAAATTCTGTTTTTGAAACTCAAGAGTATATGTTGAATAGAAGATGGCAGCAGCTTTACTGTAAACCAGAGACCTACAAACTACTTGCTTCATTACGGTACTTAACCTCTGATAACTTAACCAGTGTGACAGGCTTCTACTGTGTGAAAAATGGGCCTGAGTTTCAGAGCAAACCTCGTATTTAGCTGGATTTTCACAGATTTGCCCATTTCAGCCCCTGTTAATAAGACATTATAATCACTGCAGCTCTGTGGCCATCACCATTCTTCTTCTCCTCCTCCTCCTAATTATCATACAGGGACACTAATTGCAGCAATTTCCCTTCATTTCATAAGAATGACATAATGCACAACACCCAAATGATAATGACCCATGATAATATCTTAAAGACATAACTACAGTGAAAACAAACATGTCTGTGACATTTTCCTCCCACCAGACACATTAAGAATACAGCTTTGGACTATTTTGTGGATTTTCTTTTTTTAAATACAAATGAATCTCTTCTGCATTTGTTAAGAGAGACGAGATCTGCCATTAAAAACAAAATCACCATCTTAAAGTTATCTCCACTTGATGACAAGATTACAGTTGTTGGGTTTGTGGTTTTAGCTTTGGGAGAGAAGCTGCCTGGTCCTGAATTCACTTTGGTTCCATTTTAACTGTTTTTCCCTTTTTTTCACTAATGCCTCAAACCCTTTCGATCAGCATGTTCAACATCAACATGTTCAATAAAGGCTGGGACCACAAAACGAATTAAGTGATGCTAGACAAGAACCCAAAATGCTCACTAAACTGATTTTTAAAGCACTGATTACAAAATAGTGTCCGCTCTAATCTAAAAATGAATAAAGTTTCTGCTCACTCAGGTACCTCAGATGTCAAATAGATGCCTTTTTGCATTTGAACAAGTCATTTCAACATCTGTTATGGTAACAGTGTCCCTATCATGTCAGTTAAGCAGCCTAAACACCCTGCCAACACCTTGGTCCCTCATAAACAGGTCCAGTGTGATCTCTGTTTTGGGAAACAGCTTATCAAAAGGAACGTGGGGGTGGCTGCATTCTGGATTGCATAATAACAAATTTTGCCCAGTAGTGCATGGCTACGGATCCTAGGCAACATGTGCTGGAAGCAGACTCAGCTCCTTAACTACATCCACAACACAAAACCATCAAGCCCTTCATCGGGAACAGCCATCATCACGGGTTACCAGAAATAAAATGAATTACCAGCAGAAGGAAAGATGCAATCTAACATGTACAACTTAACCAAAGGAAAACACTTACTTTGAAATAGGTACAATACTCATGTTTGAATCACTTCATACAATAGATTTCACTGTTACTTTTCCAGTGAAAGAAATTCAGATCTAAAGAGACCTCACAAATACAGTCATACCATTATACCTGTTACAGTGAGTCCCTCACATTCCTCCTTTCACAGAAGTACATTCATAAAAGCCCATTGTGGCTCCATTAGAAGCAGCCTTTAGATACATCACTGTGTCATACAAATAAATCTGCCACACAGAGGCAAGAGGGCACGATCACAGAGGTTTGGACGGAAAGAAATCCACAAAGGTTGAGATTCAAAGCGATGTTTCGTAACATGACATCTTCAATGGACTTTTGGGGATTTCTGACTTTTTTTTTGTTTGTTTTTTTTACACTGGAGTATTTTCTATATTGTATTTTGTTGGGTGCACACAGGTTTTATTGTCAAGTAGGACAAATTTGGAGGCGGAATCATTTTCAATTTTTTTAATGCCAAATATAGCAAGCTGACTCCAACACCGCTGTTTGTGTTGTGGTAGTTGTAGGGCAGCACGGCACAGTCAAACAGCCCACCTGAGTATGTACTGCGCTCACTAACATTTTTCCCACCACGGTTCCATTAGGACCACAGACTGCTCCTGACGGGTGTGAGTGAAATGAGTGTAGCGTGGGGTACCGGCCAGAAAATAAACGTAAAGAAAAGTCATAATGCCAGATCAGACAGGCTTTGGGAATGCAACGCTCCTGGATTCACACTCCTCAACTGTTGTACTAATCGGCTCTTGAAAGCCTACTCCATGTTGTACCAGAATCTGAAGAATGTAGGCCAATTCAAAAGCCAGTTTGTTTTAACACAACAAACACAAGAGTTCAATCCAGAGGATATCTAAATCACCAAAAGTCAACCATGTCTTAAACCATTTCCATGTTACGTTGTAATTACCTGATATCTGAATGTGACTTAATATATAGGCTGCTGGCTCCTACGTGGAAGCAGACATAATGTGCACTCCACGTTCATACAATATTAATGGAGAAATTCATGAATGACACATTGCGCATTTTACATCGCCGCTGCTGGTTTCCTAAAGCACACAAAACAGTGTTTCCACCAACAGGTCCACCGCTTCTTCATTGAGTTACAAATGTAAATCAACTTGTAGAGACTTAACAAAATCCACAGTAAATGTGATCGCTTTCATTTCCATGTCAACACTTTGTTGTTGTGTTACTGGTGGTTACTAGAAGAGCTCGCTTTAGAGACATCCATTGATTCTGTGATTGATTTTGAAAAAAAGCACTATTCAACACCGAAAGCCAAACAATGAGCGAACTCTAGTGTGGTGAATAGACAATGTCTCTGTGGTTGGTGGTTTTTCCTGTATGTTTGACATGAGAGAATGAAATTCCATCTTTAAAGCTACATTATTCACTTAAAAACAAGCACTTTGTTTAATGTATGAGGAGCTGCTGGCAGAATTATCAGCCCATCTCTGCAGATCTACAGACCACTTCAGTATTTTTGAGCATGTTTTGGCTTCTGCACAATGAACTCCCGTACATGAGGCAGCTGTAAACACACCTGCCAGGCACCAAACAGCAGACAGACACAGTTAGTGGCTAAGGAAATGATTTACTAATACTATTACACTGAAGGGTCTGGGTGATAATATATCCATGTTGTTTCCACACCAAGTGACGAAAAAAAAAACAACAACAAAAGAGAAAAAAACTGCATCTTAAAACTCTGAGTCAGAATTTGAACTGTCAGCAAACACATCACCACATAACAAAAAGCAGTAAGAATGAAGTTTGGATCAACTGCAGTATTTCAAGTCCCTGCAAAATGAAAACAACTTCTGGCTGTTATCTAAATTACTATTACTATTATATTATAATTCATTATGTTGATTTCTGCCAAAACATGGAAACAGCTCCTTTAAATTAAGATTCAAAAGTGCAACCGAGAAAGTGTTACCACACAACAGGCTGCTACAACAGCAGACTTTGGGTTCTTCCAGAAAGAGTTAGCAAATAGGCTGCAGATGAAAACACAAATAAATAAGTTAATTACTAAAGTAAATGTTTGTTTCCAGACAGTAACTATGTAGTGAGGCTTCAGTGGCACAAGGCAGGACAGGATCCTTGGTAAAAGAGCACAAAACACAACTGAATTGATGTTTAAAGTCTTTCAATAAATATAAGATATCATCTTTTTTTTAAATAAACAACACTCTGCTATTCTTTTTGTAACATGTACTTTCTCCGAGCAAGGACAATTCTATCAGAAAGACATTCCCCTAGAGAAAATCCACTACTTATGCCATCTCCTGTAACACAGAGTATAGTGAAGAGCAGACAACCTTTGATTTGAGGTAATTATTTCTGATAAAGTGAGCGGCTGGCAGGAGGAGTCCTGCTGAGTTCAAAGGGGTGTCCCTCATCAGGAAACATTAAGTGTTCTTACCAACATGATGCCATTTAATCCCAACACTTGTTGCAGCGTTAGCACCAAGGGTTACCAGGCAAACACTCCAACACGCTTTCTAGACATTTGCTATGATACGCTCCACACAAACACCCAGAAAGAATAACCCATGTGAAGCAAAACACAAAACTGCTGGAAGTGTTTCAATAAGGCCACTAGAGGAAAAAAAATGAGTTTCACTTTAAGACAAAGTACTAAGCAAAGAGACCGTGAAGTCCGTTGAATCTGAATTAAGCATAGATTGGCCTATATTGCAGCGATCGGGAAACTAGTTCAAGACGTGCCAGGCCTCATGTAGGCTTTTTCACACTTGGGACCTTACTCTCAAACAGCGAAGTACATATTCTCTGGGCTATTTTGGTCATTCACCACCATTAGGTTATTCTGCAGGTTTTCACATGGGCGAGGAGAAACTGCTAGAGTGAATGAAAATGTACCACAGACTGGCAGCTTTAATTAAATGAGTACATGTTTGCACATAGACCTTTCATACCAGTACACTACGAAGCACTGTGTAAACAACAACCTGTGCATGAACTAAATAAATATATACATGTAGTTTACAGGTCAGAGATGAGAAGGAGTAAGTGCATGTGTCTGTGACCTGATTTTTTTAGCGAGACAGGAAGACAACTGAGGGGGGAAAAAAGTTCTCCTCGCTTCTGCTGGGTCAAGTCCCAGTTCCGCTCTGGACTCCCGTATACAAGTTAGGCAAGTGGCCTGCCTTCCCCAGGGGCAGAGAGCACAGTGTGGTGGAGAAGAATACCTGTGCATAACCTGATTTGAGCTCTCTAAACCTCCACACAGCCGATGCCTTCCTCCTCTCACAAGGCTGGTTACACTGCATGTGAGTGACCGAATAACTCTCGCAAATATCCCACATAATTTGGAGTCAGGGGGGCCAGCTAAATTCATGTTTCTGACTCAACTACTTGGTTTTGGTCCCACATGGCACACACTGACCCACTCATTAACCGGTAAACCTGCAGCTTGACAAGCAGCCCCCTGGATGACAGTAATTGTTGCAATCGACAGAGAGCAATTAATGAAGGGGTCAGAAGTTTCCAGAAGGATGTCTGCCTGAATTAAAAAGCTCCCACATGAAGCTAACTGTAACCCCTGGCCTAGGGCCCGGGTCGAGCCTTATTAAACACAAGAATGGGCAAAGAGCAGCGGTCAAAAGTTGACTTTTGAATGTTTTCCTTTCATATTTCTGCCTTCTTTTATAACCACATTAATTTCGAGTCATTTCTGAGGAGATGAATCACATCTACTCAGGCATCGGTGTTATAGTAAGTTATGTAACGGTGTAAAGTTGCGAATGCGAGCATGAAAGAATCTCCCAGGAAAATCCCAACAGTACAGGAAAAACACCTTGTCAGAAAGTTCAGATCCGATGCAAAGCAACGCCAGCTGCTCCAACACGGTCTGTAATATGAGCAACATGTTGTGGGGTTTTTTTTCGTTTTCGTAGCAGACTCCAGACGACTATGCAGCTCGGCGAGCGGCATTATATTAATTAACAATGACTTACAATACAAAGCACTTTGAACTGAGTGTGCGCTGCGAACAGAGCCAGATTGACAGGAAACTTTGACCCCGCAGCCCTCCCCACAACAGTTGCTTATGACTTCCATGAGAAGCTGAAAGGCGAATTCCCTCTGGCGCAGGGCCAGCCACAGAGACTCTCTACCTCTCTACCTCAGCCCCTGCACAGCACAACTGCATCTATATAGGAGGAAATGCACTGGTATAGGTCACCTGTTTGCCTTTTGGTGGTAGGAAACAGAATTATTAGTAACACTAACCAGATAAACAGATGCTTAAGGACAACTATTAAATGGCCAGTTGATTTTAACTTCACTTGGTGATACACTTACAATCTTTTAAATGTATGTTGTGCAGATGCGTCCTGTTGAGCATGACTTCAATTATAACTCAGCTCTGGTATTGAACAACTATTACTTGATATGGACAAATTAATACGACATATTAAGGCAAGAGTGGAAAAAACATATTAACTTACTAAAAATATCTGTTAACATTCAAGATAATGATGACGATGCACCTTTTAATGTGTAGTAAAAGTATTTAAGACATTTCCACCCATGCTCATTGTGCTTGCTCAGTGTGCACAAGGCCATGTGACTGACAACAACAACTCTAATGTGCACATGTGCACCAGGCCCCAAATGTAGTTATTATGAAAGTCAGAAGTGACCTCATGCACAGATGTGTGTGTTGAGGGCTGCAGAAGCTCACACACACGCATGTCCCAAATCAAAACAACACCTTGGATGGAGTTTAATGAACGGGATTCATACACAGGTGTGTGGCAGGACTGTAAATCCACCACATGACACTATCCCCAAATAATCCTCCACCTCCATAACCTCCATCTATCTTATTTACTTTCATTTCAGCGTTAGCAATTTGGACAACAAAATCATAAGCCATGACAATTCCTTCAAGGACAATAAATAATATTTCAATATCACTTTTCTTTTTCATTTACAGAACAGAGCAGGTGTTTTCTGGTCAAAACAACTGATAACAATATAGTGCGGCAGACTCTGGTCCTGCACCAGCACAACAAGCTGTTGTCCCACTTTTAATGATAAACACGTTTCTGCAGCTAATGATGATCAGTTAATCAGCAGCCACTTCTTTTCTCCAATGAATTTGCCGACTGTTTTTGTGTACGTTATGATTTCCCTGTGTCGTCTTCACGTTGCTTGTTTTGTCTGAACGGAAGTCGAAACCCAAAGATATTTCATCGGCGCACACATAAACACACAGGTGCACACGAGCCTATCAAAAGCTCAGCAGAGAGCCATAACACTCCCAGAGCATCTTGACCATCAGATGTCCAACACTGTAAATAATAACACATGATACAGTAGCTTTTTACTTCACTCAGTAAACTGGTGCATGCCTGTAAATTGGTAGCTGTGATGAAAACAAACAAACCCCCCGCCCCCTCAGCTAGTATATTATGTAATGCTAATTTGGCATGGAGAACTACACCTAATTTCTGGTAATGGAGCTCAATGATTTGTTCTGCCCCCAATTAATCCTCTTAAAGTAAAGTGAATATTCTAATGAGCACGTAATGCATCACTGGTGGGTTTTTCACATTTTATGTGTTAACACATCAGCTGCTGTACAGGTATGTCTGTGTATCACTCCTATAGCTGCATGAAGCCATAAGGAGAGAAGAGGTTTGTACCAAATCCACAAACACTGCCAGGAAGAACTCAGTCAGAGGCAACAACAGAGAGAGAGGGGG
>OMNW01034707.1:3078-38859 GCA_900303245.1 Selene dorsalis | reverse complement strand
CCTGACCTGTCTCTCCTACTCCACTACAACTGCCGCTTCCACGTGTGCCGCACACACACACCTCGATCCCAGAGTCCCCTGTAAATCGCCTCCTCCTTCCATTGGGGAGTCGATCTTTGTCCTCGGCGCAGCCCTCTGACAGGTCCTTCAGCAGGGGGTCTTTGCAGGACTCTTCCCCACTTCCACTTCTTTTTTCCTGGCTGCTGAGTGCCTCCCTGTTGAGCCCATCTGACAGCAGTATCATGCCTGAATCTTGTGTTGACTGCATGGGCTTGTTGTCAGGCTTTGGCCTGAAGTCTAAAGTGGGAGGTTGTGGCTCCTCTGTGCTGGGTCTGCAGCACAGACCATCAGAGGCCTGGGCCACTGGAGTGGGCTGGATGGTTGGACAGTGTCCTTCCTGCTGCTCCGAGGCCAGTGGACTCGTAGCCACTGAGGATGGGCCTGTGTTTAAGGCACTGTAGGGAGGGGGAGGAGTTGGTGGCCGGTTGACCACCTCTTCATAGTCAGGCAGGAGGTAGTTTGGCAGAAACCCTGAGGAAAAGATGGAAAAACAGCTTGAAGTAGGACAAGCATAAATGTGCATGTGCACTGATAAAAATCTACATGGCTGAAGACGTTTTGCAAAGCAAGCAGAAATTATATGGGTTAGTCTTTCTTAAATAAACACAGCTCTCAGAGTCCTACAAATTGCAGTGTGACCTCACTGAACCCCCGACACCACTATTCAAGCATTCCCAAACGCAATAGGAGAAAAATGTGACAAAACAAGCCAAATTCTGGGTCAATTCTGTGCTGAGGGCCTTGCAGTACTGTGTGAGATGATGTTGCAACACTGGCAAAGTACCAAGAGAGCAATCCTGGCTGTTTCCTGAAAACTGGGGCATGCAAACAGGGAAGGTTCTGACACTGTGTGAAACCAGGGATGGATCTCAGTGCAAACATTACATTTGAGCCAGGCACCACCACTTTGAGTCAGGAGCCACTGCTTCACCTGTCACTACTGTTATATACCTCAGTTTTTGTGTGACTGGAAAATTACTGTGTGGTATGAAAGGAAACTTTCAAGGTATCAATGTATGCTGTTACATCATATTTACCCATTGTTTTCTGTGTGGCAGCAGAGAGTTACCTATTTCCACATCCAACAGACATGGAGGGACATTCATTTAGAGTTGGGTTCTGGCCACCTGGCAAATGTACAAGTCCAATATTCACTCTATTTAATGTTTTGGTCTCTACCAACTCCTCTCTACCAGCTGAATACTCCTGTGTTTTCCATCTAGTTGTGAACATTTTCCCTGTTGCTGATGCTGAGCAGGTTGCACACAGTGGGTTTATGAGAACTGCTTGGTCATTGTAAGTGGAAATAAAGCAGATGAGAATGACGAGACTGAATCAGAACATGAAAGTGGGAGCTGAGGTGAAAAAGACAGTGAAACATTGTTTAAGTTAAAGTCACGCTTGGTCAGATTCGAACACACACTCAACAGAGAGTTCATACTTGTGAGTAAACTGTACACGGTACAAAAAATGATCAGCAGCTCTTACTGAAGTAGAAGGGCACAGAGGGATAGTTGTGTGCTTCACGGTAAGCTATGAGGTTGATCTCGTGCTGCCGTTGTTGTTGCTGCAGCCGGTGTTTGGTGCGGCGATGGTGACACACGCAGCAGCAGCTCAAAATGAAGATGATCGCCCATACCAACCAAAACCCTGCAGGGGGGAGGATTCAACCCAGACATGTTGTATTTACAGTGGAGCTCTGACAAAAACAGGTGTAAGTGGTGTTTGATGTTTTGACATAAACTCATGTACTGATGAGCAAGTTCACACAAGACAAACATGATGTTTAACTGTACTGCTGTAGTGATGTAACACAAAACCCCTGCTGCTAACACAAACATAACACTGCAGATCAAATACTGCCTACATCTGGTTCTCACATTGTGAAACGTCCACATGGTTGTGTATACTCTATCTACTGTATTAGGTTACATACAACAGTATTATTTCAATTTTTGTTTTTCTATTTAACCACCATTTTAAAGGTCCAAGTCCATTTTTATATTTATCACAAAGCACTGACAGATTTTAATTATTTGCCCCTTTGCCACACAGACACAGGGCACATTGACTGCATTGGTTTAGGAAAAATGTCAATAGACACAAATACAAAATGGTCAAATCTCTGACCAAAATAATAAAACACATTTAGAGAAAGTCAGTAAATGTCTGAGCAAAACGCGTTTGTTTAAGAACATTTTGTACTTTTTCAATAAGGCATGAAGTCCTAATATTCTTCAAAGGAATTATTTGTGAATCTGTGCTATCTAGAGTCCAGTCTAAACAGCAGCAGAGAACCAAAACTAAGTCAGGCTTCAGGAACTACCCAGTGTGTGTACACAGGCTGTCTGAAGTACGCGCACCGCTACGTCTACACAGAAAAATGTGGAGAACTTCACTTCAAGGACTACAGGCCGAGGCAGCCTTTGTCTGAGAAATAAGAATGTAAACTATAGAGTGCAGAGCATCTTTGTTCTTGATGTACTTTACAGATACATCAAGATAGAGCAATGCCACAAGTTTCAACAAATGTCTATGACAATGACGTCCAGGGAGTGACTGTGTCATACCTGAAGTCAGGCTGAATGTGGCTCATCTGTGAGAACCTACACTGACTGCAGGTCTCAGCTGTTGCCCTGGCTCGACCTCTCCAGCGTGCAGGACTGGGCAAGAGCTCAGTTACAGACACTGTTACTCTTACCAACCCAAATGTGTTTGCACTGTGATAGTCAATTACAAAACGAGCTCTACTGTAAATCACCCAACAATAACTTCAGATTATCACACACACACTGCTCCTGCAATGAAAAATAGTCCACAACTCCAACTGTGTCAGGTTTAGTACAACAGATTCATGAGCCTGATACTGTGGCCAGTATTAGTGTATTTTAGATATATTGGATATATTGTGTGTTGATATTCCATTTTGCAAACTGACATAGTGCGGGTCCATCTGGTTTTATGAGAGATTCATAATGTCTGTAATTCGGCTCTTGTCCATTCCCTTACATGGTGGAGAGGTCAGTCCAAGGACACAAGCTGACTTCAGACTTCAGAGGATTACACAGTCTCTCAATGGACTCCCTCACAATCAGTGACCTCTGTGACCGCTATTATTTTACATATTTTAATAGTTCATTTTTGATTATTTGATAATGTTACTGACTCAAAGTGCTCAACCAACAAGAAAAAAGTTCTTAAACTAAAAACATTCATATCTATTAATGATTTTAAGTGCATCATAAAGAATGCAGTGAGGGAGGAAGGTCATTGTTCTTCTGGAATGGCCACTGTGTCTGAGAAGCTGACATTTTGTTTTACTTTTTATTGTGTATCTTGTATGTGCTGGTTTTACCTTGGCCAGATCTCCCTGGCGATTTCTGATCTCAGTGGGACTTCCTAGTTAAATAACTGTAAAAACAGATTTACATGGGACCAGCATTTTGTCCAACTTAAAAAGGACACAGGATAGTTGTGTGCTGTAACATTCCCAACTTTTTTTATAATTATTCCACACCAAGACACTCATTTACAGTTACCTGTATCAAACAAAGTGTATCACACCCACTGGACACAAATAATTACAAGATATGGCTCTGGGTTTCTCCCCATATGATCTATTCTATTGTACTTTCGCTCCTCCTGGGGCTATGGTGAATCATCAACTACATCATCACAGTCATTTAACATCAAAAAGGTCAGTTCTGTCATATATTGAGTAGAGGGATGGGCAAGGGGACAAAAGAAGGAAGAACAAGATACTTACACCAAAGCTCATAGTAGTAGCTGCAGCACTGAGACTCTCCGCAGCAGTGTCCCGACTCACAGACATAGCTCTGGTTGTTCACACCCTCACAGTGCAGTAGACTCTGTAAGACAAGCAGGAGAAACACTCACACTTTAAAAAAAAGGAACGTACTATCAACATCTCAGCTCTGACAAAAATAAAACAACCTGAGTAACTCTGTAACTCTGGTTACAATGTGCATCGCAAAGTAAGAATGAATCTTTAAACTGAACTACATCAACTCTGACTAAAAACAAACATGGTAAGTGCCTGCATTTATGTAGCTCTTTCAGCTAATGTGCTTCATAACCTGCCTCTCATTTATCATTCACACACACAGACATGCTGAGGGCAGCAAACTACTAAACAAGGTGAGGAGCATCTTGGGCTTGACTCTGGATTATCAGAGCATTGACTCTACGTCCTGACACATGGCTGCCAAAATATCATTTATTTGGGAAATACTATTGTTATGACGACACTAGTGTTGTGGTCACGACTGCCTAACCAGGACCAAGACCAGAGCACACCAAGACCAAGACAAGACCAAGACTGTGAGGGGGCGAGACTGAGCCCAAACCAAGGCGAGGCAATTTTCAAGACCATTACTGTATTCAGTACCAGTGCTCATAATAATAATGTGGCTTGATGCTTACATTATTCCTCAGTTAAAAGGATAATACTTTATATATAAAATAAATCCATACCATATTTAATTGAAGGTTCTGTGCTGTGTTAAGCTCATAGTAGTAGCTGCAGCACTGAGACTCTACTCACAGCACAGAACCTGCTCAAGCGTCCCACTTTTGACACTGGTGCAGCCAAGTTTTTCAGATGGTTACACATACTTTTGTGGAGTAATTTTAACTGTCTTAAAATGACTAAATGACATTAGATAAACCAAGGGAGCGAGTGACAGAGAGAGATATTTGTCACTGCAGCTGTGGTCTTGACTGGTCTCGCGAAAAAATCCCGAGTCCAGCTCAACCGAGAGCGAGACAAGGCCGAGTAAAGATGTAGTTAATTCCGAGACGAGACCAAGACCTTAAAAATGTGTAAAGTGGTCTCAAGACCAGTCTTGAGACCAAGACTGGTCTCAAGTACCACAACAGTGGATGGTACAAGCTAAACCATTGCAGGTTCAGCTTGAGACGCTACATGACATGACAGTTGAGATTATCACTGTACGGAGTGGACAGTCATTTTTTAATTAGACACTTCACCAAATGCAGTGGTCATTAGGATTATAAACTGTTGTAACTGTTATGGTGTTCAGCCATCTTGTTTAAATCACTTGTAATTGGTTGCAGTTAAGTGTCCAGGTTGACTCGTACTAGTCCTTAGACATTATTCATTCAAGCTGGGGCTGTCCCCATATCAGATTTTCACAATAACATTACTGTGTCAAGAGGAATTCATGATAACGATGACTTATGATCTTTTTGTGATAGTTGTAGAAAATTTGAAAAAATAATGTCAGTTAAATTCACCTTCATCTTTTTATCATTTGTTAAACATATCAATATTTCATCGCTGTTGTAAATACTACCACATGACAACAACTTTAAATTAAAGTAACCAACTACTAGAGCACATGTTGTTCCTGACAGCCCACACAACTGAGCGAGCAGCCAAATGTCATCCGTGGGGCTGTGCATGGCTGGAAGTGCTACTACATCCTGTTAAAGAGTTTTGTAGTTTTCTAACTGACTGTACTTGTCGCCCACTGTTTTGCCTACAATTTGAATCAACCATAAAATTAAAACAAAAAACTGTTCTCACAGCAGACACTGTAACTTGTCACAACAAAAAAAAGTTGATAAAGTTGACGATGCCTTGTTCTGTTTTTCTGTTTCGGCGATTTACACTACTGTCCCACAATGCAATGCACATTGGAGATGGAGGCCGTCCTCTACACTGTAAACACTGGAAAATAATTTGGGAAGGCTGATGATAAAGGAGTTCATCTTTAGAGGGTCTGATATGAGAAAATATAACCATCTCCTCTGTACACTAACTACTAAAACTAGTAAACTATAAAAAATAAGCATGAAGTACATTTAGTGTACAGTTAGCAGGATTAGGACGAGAGCTGGTCTTCGATTAGGAATAAGAAAGATTACACTGCAGACATGTAGTACCCAACATTTATACTTAGCTATGGATCTGGAGTAAACAAGTCCTAGTCACTTGTGCTGGTAAGCTGCTAGAATTTCATCAGTGTTAAAGGCCCATATCAAGTGCAAATTTTTGAACTGCAGCCAGTACAAAACCACTCAGCATGCTGCCTGAGATCTAACACATTATTTCAATGTAAAACTTTAGCTGAGAACTAGTCAGACCTTTGGAAATGTCAGACTGTATCAGGCCCAACAGTCTGCTTACATAGGGCATCTGCCTCAACTGCAATGTGACACTGATATGCATTGAGCCTATGACTGTCATACCTGTGAAAAGTTACATTGTGAAACAGCTTGACAGATCAGACCAGACAGATCAACATAGAGCCAAAAGACAAGGGAGCCCTGTTATCAAAATCCCCTCATGAGAAAGCTCTGTGGATATTTCCAGGAAGATCCTTCAGGTGTTTTCTTCTAGATCAGCTTAATGATTAGCTAGCCCTACTTCTAAGCAGTCTTCTCTGTTTGGATTACCAGTGCAGGTCCCAGTTTGAGAGGCATGATGATCCAGGGTCCAAAAATCTCAGACAAGTCCCCTCCACCTCATGGGTCATTATACCACAGAAGAGAAAAGTCAAACAGCTCTCAAACATACACTCACTCTCTCCCTCCTTGCCTCCCTCCCTCCCTCTCTCTCTCTCTCTCTCCTCTCTCTCTCTCTGTCCGTCCACCCTAACCACCCACACCCACACCCACACCCACAGGCACAAACACACTCCCTCACCCCACTCCAACCCAGGTCCAAACAGCGGATGAGGATCGCTCTACGGAAATTTCCAAGCGGTGGCTGCGAGCGAGGGCCTATCCGGGCGCTAAGCAGCATGACAATAAGGCGTACGCAGGCAGCGCAAAGTGTGAGGTGGGGAGAGGAGGGCAAGAAAAGCACTGAGAAATCCACACACACGGAACGGTGACACAGGAATGATCGGTCACACGCAACACGCTCAATCAGCACAAACCAAACTGCTGACATTAAACGGAGCCACAGATTAATCATTCCTCATCAGCTGTTTCATCTTTATCAGCGTGACATGCTTTTAAAATCCCTGCCCGACACAGAGGCGTTTCATTCTCTGTGATAAACACATGATGTTCTGTTCATCCGCTTGGTCTCTGATAACTTTAAGCTGTTGCTCACTAACTATTCTGCACCACATGCTCTCCGCTGGGCAGGCTGGACCCTTTCTGCAATTTGAGACGGATAGCCATCTAGTTTTTGCTGCAAAAAGACAACCACATACAGAAGGAGCTGGGGTTTTCACAGACGGGCCTTCATACTGAAAAAAGTGCCCCCTCTAATCTTTAACAGGCATGTGACCCCACAACACAACTTGTGTTACTGGGAAAGTGACAGTCAATCAATAAAAACAGCTGAACCTGAAAAAATCTAGGTCATTTGAGAACATTTCTGTTCGTATTTACTTCTCCTGACAGACAGCGGCAGAGTAAAGAATCCGGACAGACTAGATTCCTCTGTCTCCGTCCCAAACAGGCAACAATGAAAATATCCTCCTCTCCCATGCTGTACCCAAATTAAAAGCGGGTTTGGTTACCGTCCCAGAAATGATTGGTGCATTAGAAAATAATCAGCCTTAATAATGAGAAGCTGTTGAAATGAGCAGACTATGAGAACAGTTCAATAATCCCCCGGTGACTATCGAATACTGCTCCTGGAGATAAGTGGCTACAGTTCTTAGTTAATTCTTGACTGCACGGTCAGAGCTGATCCACTTAGCGCGGCCCTGTAAGACTTGGCCAGTTAGCTGATGCATTGGAAGACCTCGGTGACCCCTTCTTTATTAACCTGTCCTCCAACAAAGAAAGGTGCTTCCACTTAGTCATTTAGATGATGTGGAACAGAACACTGCTGAGGTAATTCTAGCTGTACCATACATTCTTGTGAAGAGCATCTTTAAATTCCAAAAGCTAACAAGCTTGTGAACTGATAAATTTTATCTCAAAGTCTGAACATCCAGCGTGCTGGCCTGAGGCTAAAGCTTCACAAGAGTTAGACAAACTCCAGCTGTAACTATTAAATAACTATGCTGACAGAGAGCTGTTGTTGCTCAGTGAGAGATATCGCCAACATTTCCAGTAACCAGACACTCCAGGCAGGGTCAAGCAGAACATTGGATGAATGGACTTCAGCGTCAACACCCTACCAAGACAAGCTGTGCTACTTAAAACAGCTGCAAATCAACACGTTTTTAGTGCTGTAACAATTATTACCACAGAGCTCCAGACTAACCTTTTTTCACTTGGAGCACAGTGGCCCCCAATTTAAACTTTCAGGAGTGCGAGTAGAAAATTTCAGGCCGCAGGCGCACACTGCAAATCTACTTGCAAAGCAAATCTTCACATTTCACACATCTCAAATTTTAGGGGCAAAATCCCCCCATTTAGGAGCAGTCTGGAGCCCTGTACCAGCCATGAGATATAGTTGGTGCTGCTGTCAGCTGGTAGTCACAATTGAGTCATCATAGAAAGGAGGAGACACCTAGTGCAGCAGGAACTAACACAGCTTTTACTACTTTGACAAGTGTTTATATCCGTGTACAGATTTTATCACTGTGATAGTGTCACAACTGTGCAAAACAAACCTTTTGTAGTTAAAATAAAAATAAAGGCCAATTTTCATATGCCCCATGAGTAAAATAAAGTATTAATATGTCAGCAAGGTGACAGATATTGACGGAAACTGGTGAGGCGCCATTATAAGATAGTCTCCCGTTTTCATTGCTGATGAATCTCCCGTTGTTTTCTTGCTTAATTATTCTTTGGACAAATGGCAAAAAATAGTGACGATATTCAAGAGCACAAGGTGATGCCACTTAATTTCATTAAAGCTGAAAATATTCAGTTTGCAATGGCTTCTCATGGCTGTAGCTTGGTTCTGAAAGCTGAACTCGCGCTCTGCTGCCACAATGGAGACTGGAATAAACAGTGCTGTTTCAGCTAGAGTTTTGATCATGGGGAAAATTTCTGTCAGGAAAGAGATCAGAAGTTGACAAGACTCTCTGAACATAAGACTTCACCATTCTGCAGGCACTGGCAAAATCCCACTGCATGTGCTCCTTTTGCACCAAGAGCATGGCCGCAGCCCTCTGCGATCCACAGTGGTCACAGGTATGCTCCAAGGTCTCCAGTGCCCAACACACTGTCAGCACACACACAATGAGATGTGTTACTGTCTACATGGGCATGATGCCACAGAACAGGCCTTCTAACTCTGCTCTAATCTGTCAAGATGGGCTTCAGACTTTGCAGACACAGTGAAACCACTTCAGTCAGTAACTGGAAATATTTCATTAATGTGCCCCCTACTAATCCCTTGAAAAGGGTGATATGTCAATACAGCATTTATAACTTTCTCTTCTTTATGAGACAACAGACACTGAATAAATCACAGTGGCAGAATTAATACGACCTAGAAAGTTTAAAATGGCCAAGATTTGAGAAAAAGTCAAATTGTGGTCCCACTGCATGATACTGCATGTTATAACAGTTGTAACTGAACAAAAAAAAGCTGAATCAAACAAAATCCATTAGATTTTGACCCCTGTGCCTTGATGTCTCCAGAGACTCAGACGCATTGTTCTCTAAGTGCACACAGACTTTTAATTTTATATTTTAGCACATTAGCTAATGAAAAAACAAAGAGGGTGCTATCTTGTATGAATGGACTGGCCACGCTCTGATATTGGTCAAAGTCAAAATGTTTTCCCAGGACAAACAGCTGACATTTACAGTAATGGCCACACAATTCACTGGAAAGCCGACTGATATGCTAAGGACCTAGATATTACCACCTGCACATTTTTGATCAACAGCAGTGTAGTGGATGATAATGTTGTATTAAATGTTTTCAGCTGTATTTGATTTTAATATTTATCTTCTTGGTCTCATTTTTTATGTCTGTTAACCACAAGAATGCAGAGTGCTGTTGTTGAATCTCTTTAGTCTTGCTACAAAAATTCTTGATACAATATAAATCTACTGTGAATCTGTATGAAGTCATAAAAATCCCTTACTTTGCAAGTTGTGCGCAAGATTGTGGTTTTCTATTTATCTCACTTTGGCTGCTCTTCATATAAATCATTTGCAGATCAAAATGACATGAACTGCCTGCCAGTGTGCATGCTCTTTACATTCTCTACACTAAGCAGTCATGTGATGTGGATAACTCTTGACTAAATATACCCTATATGACATGAAATATAAATGCTGATAAGAACCAGTACCGGACGCTGACTAATAACATTCACACACCCACTCAAATTATACAAGGACATGTGTAATCATAACAAGCACAACGATATAATAATGGTGCAGCATGTCTCAGTGATATGTATAGAGTCCAAAAAGTGACTTTTAGATTGTCTCCACTGGATGCTCTAGTCAGCTTTGAGAATGGGAAATGATTTTAAACTGGTTTCATCTTTTTAAACTACTCAGAGATGTGGATTTAGAGTAAAAGTTATATATCCTGAACATCATCACTGCACTTCAAACACACTGAAATTATGTGTGTTCGTTTTTACAAAGCATGTTTTACATAGCCTCATTAAGATACACGACTAGTACAGTAATGATTCTCCTTGAATGGCATTATTTCTTTAAGAAAAAAAGTAAGTTGTAAATTTATCAATTCCAACACAACAACAACAAGTGTTTTCTGTTTTGCTAGCATAGACAGTACTTAAGCACCACTTGGCCCTTGTTCCAGTGTGTGTCAGTGGCTGCATTCACACCTGAAACGCTGCTTTTCTTATTTATGCAACTCACTTGTGTCTAAAATGTCAGCCCTCTACCATAAACACAGCAGACCGAGGCCCAGCTCTGACAGCCCGTTCACTTGAGCTGTGCTAGGTATATTAGCTGTAGCAGCTAACAGCCGAGCTCAGAGACCATGCTAGCTCCGTCTGGACAACACACGAAGAGTTAAACAATATCTAACGCTAGCAGTAGCAGCATGCAGCATGCTGCGGTAATGACTGGACTTGCTAAGCTACATTTCAGGTTGGACAGTTGGCGAACTTCGCCAGGTAACTAGCAAGCTAACAGCCCAGGAAGAGCCTTGTTTTTGACTGCTCAACCTTACCCTGTCTACTGCGGACTCGGTGGGGGTGACAGAGCCGACAGCGTGCAAAAACAATCCCATTTTAAGAGCCGAACATACGCCTCTCATTCCTCCGAGAAGTGGCTACGGCTACGGTGAAAACACGAGCATGTAAACACCGCTGTTCACAAACTGTGTCCGAATATCGTCTACTAGTTCTCGGCCCCTGTCGCGCTGAGAGGCCGCTGCATGCGCCGCCTCTTCTGCGTCCTGGACATTTCAACAAGGCACGGTGCTGGCGCAACTGGTTGCTGTCGGTGCCACTGGCTGATACAGCTGTTACACAAGCCGTTCCTCCGGCACAGGCACTCTGCCTCGGTCCGCTGGGTGTGGCGTGGGCTCCTCGACCCGATCCATGTGCGCAACGTGATGTGCGTACCGTTGCGTTAATCGCCACTCGTTTTGCGGACTGGTCCGCGATTGGACAACCCGAGCCTACTGGGAAAGAGGCTGACCAATCACTGGTCGGTGCGTCTCCAGTGCATGGCCTTGTTATCGTCCTGGCCTCTCCCTCCTTCCTCTTCACATGTTCAAAACGTAGTCATGGCCTTTATGATCCTACATCGAAACCTTATAGGTTCACTCACTCTTTCTGGACTTTATCCAGAGTGAAGAGTGATAAAAGGCAGAGGCCAGTCTAATTTATACCCCCTATGCAAATTCTCAAAAATGACAGGAAGAGATCAGATATTACCTTTCAGTGTGTTTTATTACTCCTGTGTCATAAAAATATACAATATCAAGCTCTCCCTAATATAAATACTTTATAAGGGTGAGTCCACTCAACTTGCTAAATCACATTGTCACTTTCCTCTGGCAGTGTCAAGCCCTGAAGATGGTTTCAGTGTTACCCATTAAACCTTAGAGGTATCCACATTTGACATTTTTGCTGTCTGCTGCGTATGGCTGATGGTGGGTTAGGGTTAGGTTAAAATGACATTTGTCATATATGCTTTTTTTGTGATGCCCCTTGGTACACAAGTTAATTCAGAAACTGAACATACAAATTCAAAACCAAGGCTCTGGAAACTACAACAAAGTACTACATTAATTATTTCATATTAGGCTTCAGGGGTGGACACTGTACCAGCATGCACAGCTTCAAGGAATAGATACAACTAAGGTTAAGTTAGAGGACAGGCTGAGATCTGAATTTACCAAACCATTATACATGTAAAATAAAATTAGCATTCAAGTCATAACAGGGTTCTTATATGATATATGAAGCAGTAAAACATAATTGACATTACTTATTTGAGCATGATTTCTGTTTCTCATTGTCATCATTCATCATCATGATTTGTCTACAAAACCAGATATGGTATTGTGAATGACAAACCTTCACCAGTCCCTTTCATGAGGCTTCCTGTATGGTATGCCTAAAAGACTAAAAACATCCTCTTCTGTCTGAGTGGGAAGTGGAGTGCCACCATACACCTTTACGCTTCCCTGACGCACCACAGCTTTGTTCAGGGAGTGCTCTGATAGACTCATGTTTTTTGTCTTTGCCATGGCCCTCATGGAGCGGTTAAAGTGTGCCGACCCCGTGAAATACATGAGAGAGCAGGCAAACTCATTGTAGGGCACTACGATGATGTCCAGCCTGCGATGGCGCTGGCTGGGTCCTGGCAAACGGCACACACCCAGGTATTTCTTCTGCTCCCCATTTTCCTCGTGGCTCACAAGGTCATCTGTCAAAAATCCTTTGGAAAAAAAAACAGATGATTTTCAGTCTCTCTGAAGGAAAACAAACCTAGTAGTAAAACATGAGAAAATCCGTTCCACCTAAAAAAGTTGGAGCTTACCACTGTCATGGAGGCTCTCTAACACTTTGCTAAAAACGCCCTTGTGGGACTTGCCATCAGGATGAGATATAAGTACATCAACATCTCCACATGTGGCTTTTCCCCGACGGTAGGAGCCACATGCAATGGACACCAGGCCTGGGTCTACAGCCACAGCAGCATCTCTCACCTGCACGTACCCAGAAAAACAGACAAAACAGAAGCTGTAATCTATAATGACCAAAGGAGCTTTTCTTTTCATCTCTGGACTCTCTATAACAGTGTTTATTTTGAATGTTTTCTCTGTTTTACTGCGTCCCTTCTACTGGCAAACCTCCACCTGTTCCCAGCCAAATACTGGGAGGTAGGCTCACTAAAGCATCACATTTTATTTTGACAAGCCTATGGGAGTACACATGCTTTAGTCATCTTTCTCCTGTGTGCTTTATATTTGGCAGCTTTAAAGGAAAAAGAAAATCCAAGTAATACTATCTGAAAACAACTAGGGTTGTACGCAAGGCTCTAGAGTGAACAGGTATCTGGCTAACTTAAGATGCAGCAAGTTTAAGAGTTAGTTTTCCCCTTTGGGATGCTCCACTTGTGAGAATACAATCTGGTTTTCCCATTATAAGGCAGCCAAGGAAAGCTGACACAAACTTTTTCCTACTTTAGCCTTCTGCTTCCATATTTCTGAGGGTTAGAGGCAGAATCGTGTTCAGGGATATCTCGCCTCTACATATATGACTTAACACTTTGAATTGTGGAAAGAAGGAAACATATGTCAGCGACCATCTGTAAATGTCGCATGCAGACATGCGACCAATTAAGATGTATTACCACTCTCTCTATGGCTGCTGCTTCCTCTCTGGGCATGCGGTCTAGAAGGTCATCGTAGTGCTTCAGTCCTATTTTCTGAGTGCTGGTCAAGTGAGCTTTTGTGCGGATGTCCTCCAAAGTGCGAAATCCCTGATAGACACACAACGCAAAAAGTAAAAAAAATCAAGTCACAAATCATACATTTGCTTCCCATCTCTTTCTTGCTTTTGCCAATAATTTAATTACAATGAGTTGTGTCTTTTCTTTTCTTTTTATTATAATCTTTTGACAAGGCTTTGTTTTATAGACGCTTCCCACGAAGAAGCTCAGAATTAAATCAAAATTAAAGCCCCAATGATTCCGGATGTGTGAGACTGATGTCTCAATAATGGAGAATTCAGAAAATCTGTCGACATATAACTATACATATCTTAAACCCATGGTTTAAATAGAACTCTTCGATACAATTTGGATTTTAGGGAGCTGTGCTCTGGATTTTGCTGAATATTTTGCAATTGAATATAAACTCGTAAGTGCTGCCTGCTTTGCAAATTATATGTGGAAATATTGTTTCATAAGTACCTCTTTGGTATTTCTGCATTGAAATTTCTTGTTACTTCATCATGTGACATATACCAGTTTATCTTCAATAATCTGATATCAGCGCTGTATCAGCCCACCAGACTCATGAGACACAAGCAGGCACAAGACAGAAGAGTAGATGTAACAGCTCTTTTCAAGCACTTGTGTGTGTTAACCTTACCTGTTGGTACCACAATTGTGCAGTTTTAGCTCCTGCGCCCCAAATGTTGGTGAAAAGCTCCAGTACTGGCACAGCCTCACCGATGTGATCTATCTTACGGAGATGACCACTCTCCATGATCTCATCAATTTTGTCAGCCATTCGTTTTCCGATTCCTTGAATCTGACAAGCCTCCTGAAACAAATGGGGGAAAAAAAAGTTTTATTTGAAATGGAATATAAGCAAAATAATTTCACTAGTGTGTGGTAAAATAATCTGTGTCATCCAGCAAAAAGTACATCCTGAAGTATATCCAAAAGCTATATATATTACTAACAGCCTGTCACCAACATAACATTAAAAATATTTGCGCTACATAACCTGATATGATGTAACAGGCTTGTGGTAACTCTTCAGTGCGTTGACAGCCTTGGAGTAGCCCAGCGCCCTCCACTTGTCCCCCTGGTGTGTGTAGGCCTTGGCCAGTACTTCTAGTTTGTCGGTGATGTGCTTGTTGAAGTTATTACTTTTAGACTGAGAGGAATGGGCACAGACCCACTTCCCTAAGACTGCCTTCTGAGCTGCAGAGTCGGTACCGGGGCTGAGGCTGGGGCTAGGATCCTCCTCTTTGGGGTGCTGGCCAGTGATTAGCGCTTCCAGGTCACTCTGAGAGACACCGTCTTCATCTCCCCGCTGTTTCTCTTTGGTACATGGTACAGTCTATGGGTAGGATTTAAAATTAAACTATAATCATGATCAAATATACACAAAACTTGCAGCAAATTATCTGTGACTGAAAGACTGATTCATCTCATAAATGTAATTTTGTAATTTTGTCCTGGCAACCTACCATGTCTAAGGTGTCTCCTGTCATAGTTTGAGGAGACACTGGCTCTACAATAGTTTCTGCCTCAGGCGTGACATCCGGCAACTCTTCTTTAATATTTCCATGTTGTGCCTCAGAGACCCTAAGTGGACAGCAAATAAAATGCTTAAAGATTGATGACTCACTGAGACTTCTTCTAATATATAGCCACAATCTATGTGTATTGACAAGACAAGTGCATATTTAAATCATTAACTGGAAACATGATTATATATATAAATACAGTTAAGAAAGACATTCAGAAAAAAAGCTGTATTTTTTACAAATAACTAGATGCTTTTTTACCTTTCAGGTAAAAGAAGACTGTAGCTGGTCACATCCAGCCGTTGTTTCTCACTGATGCACAAGCTCAACCAAGTGCATTTCACCAGTTGGACTCCAGAGGGCATACAATCCACTTTCAGCAGGCGCAGAGCCCTGCCAATGTCCATGTTGTCATCTACAACAACATGAGTGACACTGGGACACAGTGAGTCCTCCGTCTGACCTCCATTCTGCTGAATTTGTCTTTGAAATATCTGGCATCTTGCATTTCCTATTCCAGCAGGCAGGATGTATACTGTGACACCATTAAAAGTGCTTCCTGAGGCAGAGAATAGGAACAGATTATTATGTTAAAAACTATGTTTCATTTCTTACTTTGGTGTAAACAGTATTTATCTATGTCTCTATCTACATCTTAATCTAGTTTCTTTAAGTGGATTTACATTTTGTTTTACTCATTTTTACACATGCACACACAATAACAACCTGTGACATCACATTCATCTGGTTTCTTCTTTAGTGGGGGTGCCTCCTTTCCCTGTAGTACTCTGGCCCGTTTAACTTTAGGGAAAGCTTTCATGATCCCATGACGAGGTTCCATCTTGTCTGCTCAAAGGGGGCACCAGGGGCCTGTGGCACAAAGGATGTTTACAAATTTAGTAGTTCATTCAATATATTAGCTATGCACCACCAAATGTTCATTACGTACTACTATGCATTGAGATCACACAAGAATAGGTATTACACCTAAAAAAAAAAAAGTAACCAAAACAAACAACTAACACTTTTTTTGTTATTTGTGTCCTCTTATACTTCCTTTTTATTCAGCAAAATTGACAGTAACAATGTACTGGAAAAGTACTGAGAGGGGTTGTGCATTCAAAATCCTGTTATGGAATATGTAACATACTCAGATATTCATGTAAAAGTCCAATCATCATACATACAAAGAACCCCCTGTGACTGTTCACTTATCAATACATAATATTATTATCAATATCATAATATCAGATAATAATTACCACCCACATGACACATTTGAATTGATAACGATTTATTTGTTTTGATAGTAGTATGGTTTTAAGGGAGGTTCTTTTTCACAGTGCTGTACATGAACATCACAGCCACTGTCATACAGAAACAGACAGTGTAGGGACGTATACTGCAGTGTAAACGACATAGAACGACAACGAGCAGAACTGGACCAGTGATAGGACAGTAATGTGGCCGCTGTTTCGGCTCGACCTCGGCCAGAATAGTTCATTCTGCTTCATAATACCAATGTTCTCTCGTATTATCCAGACTTAGCTTTAGCTTCTTATGCTAACACTGCAAACAGCAATCGGTCGCTGTTTTGCCCGTTTCGTTTAGTCTTTTCAGTTAATGTAGATACAACGTTTTAACCCATTATAACACATTTGAATACAATTGTGTATTTTAAGTACAAAACTCAGTAAACAGTAATGTTTTGGGTCTTACCCCTCAGATGGAACCATACGTGGAGAAATCACTTTGGACGGACAACAATAGTTCAAACATTTCACTTCCGGGTGAGGGACTTGGGTTGAGCACGGTTACTATGGCTACGGAAGTCCTTTAGAACAGAAACAACTGTAGGTAGAGACATGGCAGTGCAGAACTGGAGTAATATCTTAAAATCATCGAAGAAAACAGCTTTGATACACGACGGTGAGTTGAACCAACAACACCCAGCGTTACTGATGGAAAACTAACTGCTTGCGAGAATCGCCTGTCTAATTTAGACCAGGTGTTTACAGACTGTTAGCTATTGTTAGCTTGTCTTCATTTACAAGGCAACGAGCATGTGGTTTCTCATCTAGAGCACAATATATAGTCAAATAACAGAAAAAGGGATGTAGGAAAGTGGAGGTTAAGGGTAAACACCGGGCTAACTGTGAGATCTGTGGTCGACAAGTCTGGTTTAACATTCCTATTAGCATCTCTTCTGACTTGATGCTAATCCTTCGTCCAAGTATACTGGTTTCATATGACTACTATTTCATCAAATATTACAGAATGAAAGAAAGACTAATATAATATAGGAAAGTAATATATTACATTATACAGAAGTGTTCTTTCATTCAGTATTGGCCCAGTTTGAGGTTTTATCACGGGCCACAGACTGGGTTACCACAGAGAATCTGGCTTATTTTTGTGAAGCTAGTGACACATTATAGATTTTTTTTCCCCTCGTTTAATTTGTGTGCAAATACTTATCTGAATTTGACCACTAGGATCAAGGAAGATACACTACCTCTTCAGGGATGGAAAAGAAATGGCTGAAGAATATGACTTGGAAACAGATGAGCTCACGAGTAAGCAACAACTTTAGGGTTTTATATGACTTCTAAATTATATATCAATCAGTGCATGTAATGACTCTCTGACTTTGTAAACATTTGGTACATTTCAGTGCGAAAGTGGCGGCAAAAAGGCACACTTGGAGGTCAGGGTCAATGGCAGGTAGAGATCGGGCTGCCAAATGCAACTCCTGTCACATCTGTGGACCCTGTTATGATCAAGGAGAGCTCCTTAAATGTGGGTTTTCTTCTCTTTCTCTTTTTCTCACTTTTTGACTCTAGAATTATAATTGAACAAGAACATATTCTCATTCGATCTTCGGTTTGATTCCTTTGAGTGAATACAAGTGAAACTGTCACATCCTAAAAGCAGATTTGAATGTCTTCATTTCGACAGCCTGTATTCACGCGACAAGACTCAAAGAGCAGCTTTCAATGGAGAATCCGCCACCTTCCCTATCCTAAAGATGTCTTCAGTGTTTCTGTGGAGCCATCTGAGAGATGCATCATCATCAAAACCTCAAACAAAAAGTAAATATGCATGACAATACTGGTTTTCCTTCAGCATCTTGTCTTTCCTGCACGTTGCACTTGTTGCATGTAATCCTTATCTCCTCCCTATAGATGGCACTGTGTACAATACTTTTGTCGACGCTGGCATTACAAACCTATGACATCTTCTCCTTGTCTTCCCAGGTATTATAAGAAGTTCAATATCCCTGATCTTGACCGCTGTCAGCTGCCATTAGACTGCTCTGCCCTCAGCTTTACTCATGCCAACAACACACTGATGGTCACTGTAAGTCCTACACTGCCATGAAAAATAAATGAATTTACACCTTAATGAAATCATATACTTTAAATATAATGGCTCAAACATTTAAGACTTATTCCTCAAATATGTTTTTACCTAAATGCTGAATGCACAGTCCTGAATAGTATCATCTCAACAATATTAATAATGACAAAATAATCAGAAAAAATGTCTTTATGAAGAGAGTTTCCCAGGAACTGTCATCCTCATGTATTTTAAATCAAAAGCTCAACCCTGCTTATTTTGTAATTCAGTTCTTCTTCTTCTACACACTGTCAAGTTTTTTGAGATTCCAATTTTTTTCCCCAGTTTTTTTACGCTTTGTTTTCTGCATGGCCTTTGAATATGATAACACTGAGAGAAGGGAGACAGAGAGAATGTTGAAGTAATTCTTTTTCTTCTCTCTTGTCCAGTACAGAAAACCAAAGGAGATTTTAACCCTTGAGCAGGAGCTACTGAAGGAGCTGAAGAAACTGAACACAGTGAAGGACACTGCAGAACGCGACGGCAACTGCAAAACTCAGTGAATTGTGACTGTGGGAGCGAGAGAATAAATCTGAGTTGCATTTAAAGCAGATCCTCATGGCATCATTTACTACTCACGTGAACTCTTGTTTATCTGAATCCCTTCATTCAAAGGATCTTTGCTGAGTGCCTTATCTATGACTTAATGCTTTGCATTACATTTACTAATTGGAGTCTATTTCTTGGAGTTGTTAGTTGTGCAATTTGTCCTTTTCTTTATATTTGATTCAGATACTTTCAGTAAAATATATCCCAGGTGCTTCTCAGTTTCACAGGCGCATTTATAAATGATGAACCAGATGAACCATGAGTGTGTTCCCAAATTATTTGTCTTTGAAAAACAATTTAAGAATTTACTTAAAGTATTTGTATGGAAATTATAATTGTATCACAACAACATTTATTTTTGTTACCAAAGCTGCTAGGAAGCCTGTTGATGGGGGTCACATAACCTACCACCCTCCTTTCATTGATGTCCTTGTAAAACACTCAAAACATACAATGCCTCATCCCTGTTCGTTCCGGGGTCGCTGTTACGAGCACGTCCCATTTGTGTTAACTGAATACCCTTATGTTCCTTGCATGTAGAGGGCCACCCTGAAAGCCATTACTGAAACTAGTGTTACCGTTTCCCATTACAACAGAGGGTCACTCTGACTTTGTGGTCTCCAGCTAAAACTCCATGGACAAAAAGAAATGGGAGCAACTACTCCATAGGTTTGTTCCATATTGATTTGATATTCCCCCCTAAAATGGAAAAATGTCATGATTTTTCACAAGCGAAAAATAACTATTGTTCACAAAGTTCAATTAAAAAAAGTCCTGTCAGAAGAACTTGTACAATGGATAACAAAAAGTTCATTGTAAAAGAGACAATGGCATTTAAATATAGATTGTTTCAACCTTGTGATTCCTTGCATTTTTTACCACTTGTCCAAACCCAGAGAGCAAGTGCAAAAAGCAGAGACAAAACCACAGGTCTCTCTCACTATTGTGCGTTGTCTTCTTCCAGATGGAAAGAACAGGAATATATGAAAACATCTCAAAAGCAGCCTGTCCTGTTGTTTTGCAAATTCTTGAGAGGGTCTTGATGGAACTTTGGCACGCATTCATAAAAATGAATGCAAAAATGCATTCATACATACTTGATTAGGTAGTGTTTGTCTATTTGGTCTGTAAGATGTGTGGTGTTGATTCTCAATGAGTGTAACATGAAAAAAGTATCTGCTGTTTAGCAGATGCATCAACACCAAGCAATATGAGGTCTTAATTTTGCTAATTTTCCTTAATGCTGTACTCTCTTTAGAGCTTGAGCTGCTGTCAAAACAAATTCCTGTGGCAGCAAACACCAACTAACAAATTGGACATCCAGCTCATGCATTGTGAGAGCAGCCGGGTCTTCTTCCTCCCCTGTCGTTTGGCCTCTGATGGTCATGCTCAACTGCTTCTGGGAAGAGGGTTTCTTTTCTGCCTTCCTTTCATTCCCGAATGCCTCTTCCGAGCCATTCCCACTCTTTCAGCCGATGCCACATTCTGCCACACAGGCCCTGATGCTTTTTCTGCTACCCCTCAACTCCCTCTCTGCACCCCCTTCCCCCCATCCCTCTTACCCCTCCCTGTGTGACTGGCTTCTTTTTGATAACTGACCCCTCCTTGTGTTATTATTCGAACCCACTATTGTATAACATGCCCTTTTATATGAGGTTTCACAAAGGGCCCATTTGATCAGAGAGTTACGGTGTGCGATCGTGAGAAATGCAACTACATGGTGGTAACCTTTGTTTGGGCCAAAATGGTGGGCTGACCTCATCGCTTTTAATGCATAGCTCGGGCCATTCAGGCACAAGTCTCACTTGCTGAGCACATTGAATTCAGTAGCCTGTCACAGATATTGCCCCTCAGTTATCTGGGTCTCCAGCTTGAGGAAGAGGAAAGAAAAAAAAAAAAAACAACTGTTTTTTTTTGAGGGCAACCAACATTGTACGCTAGCTTTCCATCCCAAAACAACCACATAAGAGAAAAGCCGAGCAATATGTTGAACTGATTCTTTAGTGGTTTTAATATACACTCTACAATAAATATTTCCATCATTTGACGTAATTTACATTTTTACAGTAAAAATATATTCATATATGTAGAAAAACAGGTTAAAATTCTCCAAAATGGCCCCCTATAGGCAAGATAGCGTGTCAACTGAGATGCTGTAGCCACAAGAAAATCCACAGATAGCTGCCGTGTCTAACCTTCATTGTAGTCATTTCTCTTTTAAACATTCTTTGTTTCTGAGCTGGCTAACCTCTAATCAAAGTCACTGTAGTTGAGCTCTTCTGTCCTATAATTGCCCCCTGATTTAATAGGGGGGAAAAAAACTCTTTCCTAAAGTCTGTCTGAATTGGAAATAACTAACAGATTAGATAGTCAATGTTTACATACAATTCAGTACAAAGAATTACATAACAAGTCCACAAAATGAGGCAAAAATTGTATGGGAAATTGACTGTAAAAGTTGATTTTGCTGGGAGCACTTGCTGTCTCTTCTAGTGGTTCTTCTCTGCCGGTTCATCCACAGTTCTCCCTCAGTGGTTTCAGTCCTCAGCGGCCCCCTGAGCGCTGTTGATGGGAATGTTTAGTCCGCTTGCTGAAAGGGTGCGCGGGGACAGGGAGAGGAAGAACATCAAACGGTCTCCTCTCACTCAGCAAGTGCCCCCTGGGTAGACGCTTCATGAAGTGGGCCTCCCTCTGATGCTGCTTGGTCTTGGAGGCCTTCCTTGGACGGCCCTTGCGTGTGAAAGCCATATACCAGCCCTCATACTTGGCGTTCTGAAGGGCCGTGTAGTTGTTTTCCAGAACAATCTCAGTGAAGATGCAGTCCTTGCCTCGTCCTTTCCGCTGCAATGAAAAAAAGAGGGGGAGAAGCTGACAAAGTTTGGACAGTTTCCAGGAAGCAGAAGCATTGTCTTTATTTCCATTAAATCAAATTCCCTTTGAAACATTGAGAGGGCTGCTCAGACAAATCTAAAAATCTAATTTGTCCTGGCTGTCTCAACAATGCATCACCATAAACTGCAAAGCTGGAATAACATTTCCAAGAAACAGACAAACTTCAAGAGGTTGCTATAGTTTGTGCAGCCACAAAACGATGAATTCCAGATTACCTTCCCGATCAGCTTCCCCCTCTTGTTCATGCATATGTAGTATCCTGTCTTCACTCCTCTAATACGAACACGACTTCCAAAAGAGTCCGTCTCCACCTCCAGTTTAGCTGCACAGACAAAACAAATCACAAATAATGAGATGACACAGTTCTGACATGGTGCAGACATGCAGATTATTATGTTACAGTGTGTGAGACAAATGAGCGTCTTTCCCCTGAATCTATTCCTTATGTGCGGCCCGAGACTGTAATAAAATGGAGTTACATCATGTCATCATTAAATGGCATTAAATCCTTTGAGGAGATCATGACCAGGGAACCAGAATCATAAGGATGGCAAATAAATTTAATGACCCGGCAGTCACCTTTTACAAAGCATGCGAGTCTTCCAAAATAGCATCAAATGATAGTGATTCCACACGGTGTGATTGTTGTAGAATGTCTGTAAATGCTGTGCTGTGATGCAGTTCAGACTGGGAATAAAGGAGAGTGAGAATACTGCGGTTAGGGACACAGCCACAAGCACAGAGCAGTGGTCAGATTTGGGCCGGTTACAAGAGTGACACCCACTTAGGATGTGCAGCCAGTGTGTGCATGACTGACTGTGTATGTGTGTGTGTGCGCGCGCACGTGTGCTTGTCTATGTGTGTGTGTGTGTGCATGAATGTGGGTGTAAGCAGAGAAATTAAAAAGACAAAAGAGCACACAGGAGAGGCAAGGAGAGGAAAAGGTATAAAGTGAAGATGCTGACTTCACCTCTCCTTATAAATTGAGTCATACATTGAGTTGTAAAGCAATGAAAATTCCTCATAAAATGAGCCTCCAAAAAGCAGGCAGCAGGCATAGAGGAGTGGATGGATGGTGGTGGCTGTGGTGGAAAGATGGCTAGACACACCAAAATCCTTTGGTGACAGGAATTCTGCTGCCTTTAGGTTTAAGACAGTTTTTTTTCCCCTGCTAGAAGTAAGCGTCCCTGCTGCAGCCCATCATAACAGGTGTCAAGGACTTTCAGGACCACCAACACATTACAGAAATAAATTACCATCATGAGGCCGCAAATGATGGCAACACTGATGCCACTAACTTTGTTTACAGTTTCTATTACTGTTTCTCCTGGCTCAAACTATTTTCCTACAGGCTGCCATAAAAGACATAATTTATGCTGCTTTTCAACACCGCATCGCGCACCATTGAATTCAAACTATTCCCGTGTTTGTAAGGTGAACATGTTTCGTATTTTACTGTTTTCCTGCGGTATAAAGCCATCGAAATGTAAGAGACGATGGCCTTTAGCTGTCATCGCTTTTTTGATGGCCCTGGCCACAGCACACGGACTTTAAGAAGTAAACTCACTGTATCGTTTCAGAGACAATAAAAAGTGCTTTCCCTGAATGGAATAACACATGTGGACCTTTGTCCGGCTTCATTATTGGATTTAAAAATGTGATAAATATGTAAATGTCGACGAAGGTTAAGCTAGGCTATTTAGCAAAAGGTTCAAAAGTGATTTAAATGATATTCTCGCGATATTTTGCTTATTTCATGATCCACGTGCTGCCGCTGCGGGTTAAATAGTGGTTTAATTGACGCTACACTGTGTCATTTGTAACTAGAAGACACGTCCCTCTCTGTTGCCTTTTACTCTCAGGAAGCCTGATATGTGTCTTACCGTGCACGGCTCCGTCGTCTCCGTTGGCGTTGACCCTCTTGTTGGCCAGGACCTGGACGTGTTTCCCGCTGGTGCGGCTGTACAGCTGGTAGGTTCGGGTCAACCGGCGGCTCATCCGGTCCGACAGCCGGCTCTGCTCGGTGACATGGTGCTTGAAATTAGGAGGAGACTGCACAGAGTTCTGTCGGGCAATAGTATAGGAAACACATGTCATGAAATATGAAATCACTTTTTAATGTCGCAGAATTTTACTTTGCAACTGAGGAAAGCCTGAAAATATTAATGTCAACTGTGAAGCTTGCCAGTCAAACGGCCAGGGCCCTGCCCTGCTGTCCCACACTTCATTATGTCATTCATCATATTTAAATAATTCATCCTGCTTTTTTTCTTTTACCATCGATGATCTTTCGCCCCTTCTTGACTTCTTTTTTTCTCATTTCAGCATTTCTCCATCCACATGTGTTTTTACAATTACTTTTTAGGCTGGAGCTTACTTCTTTTCAAGATGTTTGAATTGTTGCCAATTGCCATAGCGCTCATAATAAAATGTTTTCATTGTTATTGCAGCCCATTGCAGATGTAGAGACGGTGGACTATGAGCTGCTGAACAGGGCGCCTGAATACCTGTTAAGTTTTACTTACTTAGTTAAAGAACTTTACGCAACATTAGCGATTTTTATTGAAGTGAAAATGTGAGTTACCTGTGCGTAAAAGCAAAGCGCCGTGAACTGAAGTAACCTGGGGGGGAGAAGGGGGAAAAAATGAATAGCTCTAACCCGTCGCTCGAATTCAGCGAGTTACACAAGCAACTTTATCATCCTGACACCTCTTTACTTACAGATAACCTAACCTCGATGTTCTCAGCCTCATCTTGTAATAGTTCAAATATTGCTTCATGAATACTCCACTGATTCAGTGCTGGAAGCCCTTGGAAATAAAGTTCCTCCTGGTGGGGATCTCAACCCAGTTTTATGCCCCTCTTGTTACACATAGGTGATAGCCGTGACAATTAAGAGATCCGAAACTGTCAGGGTCCCATGCGGTTAAAGAATCCAGTCTCCGCTCTACTGATACATGAGAAAGTCCAGAGGGTTTAAAGGCGCTGCGGTGCCAATCCAAACTGAAAGTCCGGAGAAAGTGTCGCTGTCACCAAACCACCTCCACCAAATCCTCTTCGTGTCAATCACTCTCTCAGCAGTGAAAGTCGTGATTCACTTTTCAAGTCGAAATAAATCCTCTCTGACTCTGTGACAGCAGTGGAGCTGATTTAGATTTTTACGCACGGTTCTTTACGCACGAGGGATTTCCTAAAAATAAGTGATTCAATTAAAAAGAAAATGTTGAATGAATTCCATGAGTGACAGCTTGGATTTATTTGTTTTCTGTGCAGTTAATGCAAAGTACCAAGGCTCTCTCTCTCTATCAGATGCGCAGATAGTAAGGCTCCAACATCAACCTCCTCCCACACGTGTATTTCTTGTGGTTGCCTCCAGTCCGCATACAGCATCTGTCTCCCTCTACATTTAAATACTTTAACTTGCGGGAAAGTCAATATCCTCGGCGAGAGCAGGCGGAGCGTTCAGGCTGGAGCCAATTTGAAACTGAATACTTGTTAAAACACTTTGACTATTGCTTTGCAACTATTTGCTTGCAAATCCCTGTGCACAACATCATGTACACAGTTAACCAACCTGTGAAAATATCCCTCATGATGAGGAGAGGAGCTTATTTGTGGGTTAATATTCAAGTTAGATTATAAAAAAATAGTAATGAAATACCTTCCAAAAAGTCTTTACTAAGCATGTATTCACAATCATGAACATTAATCTCATTTTGCTCATGCCATATTACAGTACCTTCATACATGTAAAATCAGAGTGCACTTGTTTTTCTAAAAGCACAGGCATCCACATGGAAAAATTCCCTGGCATGTACTTAAGAAAATCTACAGTTACATTAACTTATTCCCCTCGCTGCAGGTTAGAGGTTGGTTGGTGGTCCCATAGGACAGACCTTGATGTACTTTTTCATCCTACATATGTAAGTAATATGTATTCCATGTGAACACATGACACAAAATGGTTTTCACATAACATCTAAAGCCTTTGCCTATAGGATACAAATGCTCTCTCACTCACAGTCGCTCTTCCATAACTTTTTCACAATCCTGGTTTGATTTTTTAAAAAGTGTGATCCTGGGCTGGGTGTGCTACTTTCACAGCATGGTTTCATGCCCTACATCATGCAATTATATTGTAATTATTCTTTGTGTCAACAAAGCAGCAGGGTTTTCTTCAGGGAAACATGACTGGTGCACATTCATCTGATAAGGAAGAAAGGGGATAGTTGTAATGTGGAATACCTTGAACACTGCATGTTAGGAGCAACCTCTACACTTGATTAGTTGCTGCTTGTGTCCAACATGTGAAGACAGTGTCTGTGAAAATAGATTTTGAAGTTGTTGTTGTTGTTGATGTTTATCTCTAACCTCAACCTACATCCACACACCCTCACAACTAATAGGATAAGTTTGTGAAGTAGTATAGTTTTGTAAAACTTTTATCTAGATGCATGTGTCAACAGGCAGTGTTACATTTTACTTGTGTTAATGTATCTTTCTGTTTGGTTTACAGTCATTTCACATCTTGCTAAATTTTGAAGTTAGATTCTGTTAACGTATCTTAATACTTAATAATAATAATAAATGAGTGAGGAAATACGGACGAAACTTGAAACAAATCTTACATTTAACTCGACTCTCTGCTGCTGCCTTCACTGTCCCTGCACGTACATATGAAATAAACATTAAGAGGGTCATTCACAACTTGAGAAATGACCGTGACTTAATAGTCTAAACCTGTACATGCAAAATGGTATAAAAACATCAGTGGCTGTCTTCTAAATCTCATCTGAGTCCTCATGTCCTCATGAGTGAGGCTGATTTTAGGTGACATCAGTGTCTGGATACCGAGGCTTTAAATCAGACTAGAAGTGCTAATATAGATTTACTGGCTCCAAACCTCAAATCTGATTACCGCCCTAATGAGCCAAAACCGATTTTTGGACTTCAGCTCTTACCTGTGAGGCTCCAGAAACGCAGGCCCACGTGCTCTATGCGAATGCTATGGGAAACCTTTGCACTATTCACACGGAGCAGCTGTAAAAGAGTAAAATATAATATATATATAATTGTGTGAGTTTGGTCAATGTCTTAGCTGTAAATCAGTCATTTTAGCCAGTGCAGGGGATTTAGGGGGTGAAAATGGACCTGCCTTATTAGTTCCAGTGGGACACAGCAACAAGTGATTTTGCCACCTGGAACAATTCAGCACTTTGTTTTTTCATATTTTGACCCCTACGAAGCAGCGATCGCACATCCTGATTTGAAATCCACATGCATCATAATTAAAGCTGTTCAGTGTGTGTGTGTGTGTGTGTGTGCATGTTGAGAGACCACACAATGACTCATCAAAGTGCTTCTTAAACTGTTTGAACTCACGAATGAGTCCACTCAAGTCATTTAAGATAAATGTGATTAAGTAGCAGGGGAAACCTGGACCTCTAGTCACTGTGTAACTGAAACCCACTGTAATAGACTTCTAGACTCAAATTTCTCTTTCAGGTTTCGTAATATAATACACATATTAGAAACCTCTATTTTCTTTGTCTAATGCTGCATAACATACAGTAGCTCATATCAGATAAGAATTGGATGAATGAGGTTCCAGTAATAATGCTGACCGGTGTTCGTCATCATTACAGGAACATCATGGAATTCATGAATATTTATTTTTGTTGTCTACCTTTTCGAAGCTATGACTATATACAGTGACTGCCAACTTATTTTTCTCTTTGATTCAGAATAGATAAAGATACAAAAAAAGAGTCCTATCCACTACAATGTTCATCTGTTGACATTCCCAACAAAGCAGTCTCTTAATTTGGCAAGAACAACACTATTTCATCCAGCACACTTGCCAATTTGCATCTTTGTCTACTCTTGTCATGGCCTTGGATCAGGTCAGCCAATACCAGACAGGAGTCATGTGTCTTTATTTCCAGGAAAGCTACCTACAGTATTTCCCACCCATTCAGTGACAGCTGATGATAACAGCAAGTGGATACAGAGCAATGATTTTGGATCAAATATGGTGGAAGATAGAAAGAACAGGTCTTCAGGTCTTTTATTTTAGGCAGAATGTGCACAGAAATGGTATGTTTGTGAGAACTTTTTTATGTGTGTCTGGTGAATTTGTGATTATAGAACCTGTGTTTTCTCCTGAGTGATTATTATATAGTGTTTGCCAGTTGTATGGAAAGAATGACAAGCTTCCAGAAGAGTTGTCTTGTATAAAGAGATGTCCTGATTGGAGAATAATATTAATTTTGTTGAAAAGGTTTCCACTTCTATTGATGTAGAAAATCTTCTGACATCTTACCTGATCTGTGCTATTGAAGGAAGATGTCTGTCCACTCAATATAAGTCTATGCTAGTTCCCTGGGGGTGTCATGACTCCAGGAAATCACTGCACCCAGCCAAGAAATAGTCTTGCACGTAACCCCAGTAAACCCACAACATGTCCCTTTTAGTCTCACTTTTATCCATGATTCAAGGGGCCTTTTGTATGAGTTCTGCTGCTGAACATGGCTTCTTCCTAGGAGCAGGAGGTGGTGATTATGTTATAATTTACCCTCTGAGCAGTGCAAGGACTTCAGGTCAGATTTCAGGACACAGTGACTCACTATTGGAAAGTGATAGGGTAGCATGCAAACTTCACTAGATGAAAAGATTGGACAGAGGAAAGGTGAGGAAAGTCAGAGGTTTGATGTCTAAGTCACAGCCTTCCTTTGAGATCAGTAGGTAGCCTGACAGGTGTTAATGGCTGTAGCATTAGAGGTGTTGGTTGGCACAGTTTTCACCCAGTCAGGCTAGTTGTTTCCCCTTGTTTCTAGTCCATATGCTAAGCTAAGCTAAGATATGAATGTTGATTTACTGTAGTTTATACTGATTGACAGACATGAGAGTGGTATCGGTGTCCTCATCTAACTTTATGCAAAAAAGTGAGTAAAGTTTCTCTTTATGTTGTTCTACATAACACACAACATCTTAGCTCGGTCATCCTACATGCAGTATCTCCCTGACAATCTACAGCTTTAGAAAACCTCACAGAACATTTGGTTCAGTGTTATGAAGTCGATACATCTATTTAACCTCACTACAGTCGACCACAGCCACTAACGACTCAGAAACAATTGCAGTGCAAACATAAATGACATTTTGTTAAGCTGACCTGTCAGACAGGTTTGGCTAAAACTCTCCAGACTGTACATGAAACGTTTTCTCTGAAACACGATCAGAAGCTATCATTTTTTATTGTAGTCTTTTTTTTTTCTTTTTTACATACCAAACTGTCTGCTGCCTCACTCCTCAGATTCTCTAGTGACCAGCCTCTCTGACCTCCTAATGAGTTTGAGAAAAGTTGACACAGGTCCAAGTTTTGCCCCGGCTCCCCACTCTTTCGCCTTTTCTCTTAGCCTCCCAATGCTGCTTTTCTCATTTGGATCACAGTTTGCTAATACAAAGCCTCAGTATCAGAGAGTGAGGTACAAAAACAGCAATCACAGGACGCTGTGAAAAAAGAAATCGGAGAGAGGAACTTTTTGGCAAAGATGCACATTGGTTATTCTTAGAAGAGGAGTGACTGAATGTCTGAAAAGGCCCCAGAGCAGACTACCATTCAGTGAGAGGTATTATTCCCCCTAGCTAATGCGAGACATAAAAATACACACTCTTGCATAAGACAGAGCCAATGGAAAGGCAGACACCATAGAGGAAGAGAAAAAACAGAGCCAGAGAGGAAGACGCACAAAAAGTGAGCCAGTGTGTGAGTGTGTGTGTGTGTGTGTGTATTTGGGTGGAAAGAAAATGTGGGATGTTGTGATTCTCAGTGTCATCTGGTAGCAGCGTCGCTCATCACCCAAACCTCAGTGGTTTTTTAGAAGAAAAACTCTGCAACCACCTGTCGTAATTATGCACTGCTGCTTTGTTGCAACAACGTCAACCACATAATGTGCCTGTGACCACATCACCACACCAGTCACTTACCTTGTGCTGGCCCACAACTTCATCACTGGAAGTTACAATTTGTTCCTGGTGTGTATGGATGACATGAAGGATGAATACTTACATTCTTTACTGATTCTGAACATTTTTGAAGAAATTGACAATTATGACTGATAAGGAAAATTCACACACCCTTGATACTTACTTCTACATGACTTCCTTTTGCCACAGGGGTGTTTGAAAATTTAACATGTATGACCCTGTCTTAAAAACTTGTATAACATGTTTAGCAGCATACCTGTTACAATTTTGAAATGACTTACTAACATGACTTGAATTGTGTACCTATCAATGGATGGTTGGCAGTCTGCTGGACCCTCACTGACCCCCACACCTACAACCCTCTATGGAATGTGTGTGTACAATGTTACCCCTCTAGATGTAAGAGCAACTGGTGCTCTTATGTAGGAATATGTACTTCATTCGTGCTAGTTTCACAACACACAATTTACTGTGAATACAAGAATAACACTCAGGGCCCATCTGTAAAACAACACAGAGCCACATTGTTACCTAGTATTGATGGATCCTCTGTATCAGATTACTCAGCCAGTTGACATACAGTGACCTGGAGCTTTTGTGAGGGTAGGGGGCTGCAGGGTAATTGCCTGCTTTGCCTGGTGGGTAATCCAGCCATGTTTACATTTATGAAAACAGATTTACAGAAAGTAATAGTTTATTACCAATTATGAATGAATCATTTAAACTAACAAGATCATACGTAATAATTTATTAACCTTTTCAACAGCATTTTCAAACTCAGTGGTTTGTGGCAGTTCAACAGAGAGAGAGAGACTCATCATCACTGGGAACTTTGAAGTGAAAAGCTACTGACACCTTATTAATGACGTGACTTTATTAAAGATTCATCAGTGACATATACTTCTTTTTTACTTTTTCTTTTTTTTTTTTTTTTAAATCTCTAAAATATAGACCTTCTAAAGATACAAGAGCTATGGAGACATGTTATTGGCTCAGTGAATTAATAACTTTTTGCTTTAATATTTCTGTCACATTTATTGTAGTGGCAAAGTTTTTCTTATTTAAATGAGGACAGACAAAATGTTATCTGTTGTCCATGGTAAAGAAGCAATGATGTATCCAAACCCACCTCAATGATTTCTCTTCTCTGACCTGAACAGAAAGTTTCTTCTTCTTCTCCAGAACCTTGTCTTATTTTTTAATCTGCTCTCATCTTTGAAATGATTTTGGACTGATGGGGAGAGAGGGACAGTCCTGCACTGTGCTATTAAAGTGAGGTAATCAGGGCAGGGTCGGGTGTCTGTCCACCTTTCAGTCCCATGGAGCAATCTAGTCACTCAGTGATGATTTGGTGAGTGTGTGTACGAGTGTATATGTGGTAGTGTACAATGCCAGCGCCTGAGAACATTGTTACAGTGAGAAAATTTGGAAAATCAAGTCAAAGTTCTCACCACTGAATGACGTTTGAGGTACTTAGTCGTGTTTGAGCAGAGTGGTGAGCTGGAATGACTTTATAACTAGATGAAACGACTGTCTGGGAATGACCCCAGTGTGTAGAAGTTATTAAGGAGACCCAATTTTGCCATAACCAAAATGTGTTTGCATAACGACTTTGAGTGGTGTTTTGAGTGATATTAAATAAAGCGCTCTGCTGAAGCCTTTAACAACAGTTGAGTATAGTAATTCAGCATTGCTATTTCTCATGGTAGCCTTGTTTTTAAGAATCTTAGCAACAACTTTATCATTCAGTAAGTCTTAAATTACTCGTTTGACCTTGTCAGAAACGATGAAAGTGAAAGCCATGAAGACAAAGGGCCCCATCGTGGCATCACCATCAATTCCCTGTGAGGAAAGGTGCGTGTGTGGCGTGAATCACTGGCAGTGAGGTAGAAAGCTGCAAAGTTGTCGTTGGCTCAGTCGCAGCGCTCTTTGTTCCCACCGACTTGGATGTTTCCTCCATATTTCACCCCATAACCCCCCACCCCGAATGGAGCGTGATTTACTGTCTTGTAAACACATAGGAAGTAGCATTGAAAATGGTTTAACAAAGTCAATAAAAGCAGACATCATTCCTGGTATCAGGGGGTGGTGAGGGGGAGGTCTGGGGTGGCCAAGGGCAGGTATCCTTCCCCTCCTTCCCTGGACTCCCCCTCACTCATCCATCTCTCTATCTCCATCTTTCCTCCTGTCATCTGTGTCCTCTATTCCTCCTATCGTGCTTCTTCACATTTCTCTTTATCCCTGTTTTCATATCATCCTCTTTTCTCTCCCCACTCTCCTCCAAACCCCCCTCCTCTTTCTCTCCCTCGCTCTTTCTCTTTCTGCCTTTTTTTTTATTTCATGTGTTGGGCAGTGGACAGCCAGAGCAATGGCTTTAACAGACCTACCTGCAGGGCTGCTTAGGGCGGCTCTTTCATCTGGGCTCTGGAGAAAGAAGCCCCCGGCCCTGAAACAGCTGTGTGGACCTGGGAGTGAGAGGACCATGAAAAACGCAGAGAAGAAAGAAAGGAAATTCAATGGTCCTCTGGGAATCGTACCTCCCCATGCTTCTCTTTTGCTCTTTTTCTCTTTTCCTCTTTCTCCCTACCTTTCTCCTCCTCTCTTTTTCTTTATCTCTCTCTCGCTTGCTCACTATCTAAGAAAGTTAAAGTGACACCATTTTGATTCTCCTTCCTCCTCTCAGTCTGTTGTTTCCTTGAACTTTTCTCACAGTTAAAACCCTAAAAAGCTGAAACAGTTGGGTTTTAGATTCACATCTCCTCCTGTCAGTGTTGCTCTATTTCACCACTAAATTATCAAATGTCATGAAAAGGAACTGAGATCCAGTAAAGAGTCTTTGGTGTCAGTGAGAGTCAGTGGTGGACTGATAACAGACCAGGAGCAAGGCCAAGCCCAGCTGTGAGAAATTTAATTCAGGAAATTAAACCATAATAGTCTCATAATAACTTTAAAAAAGAGCAGCCGTATTTTTTTTTTTTTGGCCTTTTTTTCTATTATGGTTTTTCATTATTCTGTTTTTATTATGTTTATGCACTCAAAGCTTCATATTCAGTGTGGCTCTGCAGGAGAGAAGACATGTAGCATGTGCACCTAACATCACAAAATGCTGCCTGAATGTAACTCTTACAATTCAAACATTTAACTATGATGATATAATTAAAACAAGGAAATTTGCAAACATTGCTGTTCTCGGAGCTGTGTTCACTGCTGTCCATTTATTTCATTGTTTACAGTCAAGCAAGCATGCAAGAGTAGGCTTAACAGGTCACAATCCTTGCTTAATACAGACACCATAAGATATCAGAGAAATGACAAGTATTTCGGTTTTATCTGTTACCACTAGGGGGAAAAATCTGACAAACCTTTGGCTGATCAACTCTTACAAACAAGTCAGCAAACAACTGCCTACTTAGACACTACGCATCCCTATCAATGTGGTCTGGCTAATTCATAAGGGTAAGTGCAACATTTCCTCCTTTTTTGAGGGAATATCAGCCTCTTCAGCGTCTTACTTTGGTTCTTTGCACCTATTAGCAGCTCCTTGACTTTCTCCACAAGTCTCTAGCTTTCCTCAGCTGCCTGACATTTCAGGCTGGACAGATAGTGAACACTGACACTGAAGACCAAATTGCCCATGAAGCAAAATATAAAATCAGTGAGCTAAACAATGCTAAAGCGAAGCAGCAAAGCTTTCTTGTGGGGTCGGCACAACAGTCGATCAACCTTGACTCATGATTCAGTACTAATCAGGATTATTAATGCAGGCTAGTAAACATCCATCCACTAGCTGTACTGTTTAGCCTGTTGAGGGTCATGAGGGGCTGAAGTTGATCCCAGTTGACATTGTGGGAAAGGTAGGGTAAACCATGGGCAACCTGTGTAACTGTTTTGGTAAATCACAAACTGTCACATTAGGGTGGCAGCACTGACCCAATACCAACCACGGTTTTTGGGCTGTATCATTAAAGGCGGCATGAAATAAAGACTTTTCTCATCCCCGGCATCAATGTATTTCAGCCTCGGCTTTTGTAAAACAAGAAAGAGGAGCTGGAGTTTTGGAGCTGAACGTAATGTCCCTCATGCATCATCACCATCAGTCCCCTCTGCGGTGAGATCACCGTCCTGGTTTTAAAATTCCTTACACTCCTCCAAGAGGTGGGATATAATAAAAAAGTGAGCAATTGGTGAGAATCTGTACCATCCTCATGGGTGCTGCTCAAATATCTCCTCTGTTTTATAGCTGCTATGCTTTCTAATCTTATTGTTGCCTCTCTGAACACACAGGCACTGCCTGTATTAGTTGATTTGTTTGTGTTGGACCGTCTTCTTCTTGCCGGGATCTTTCACTGTATTGACTTGGGTTCATGATTGCTTCAGATTGCCGTAAGTGTGCAGTTATAGCAATCTAAAGTCATAGGATGTGTATCTTAACTAGTGTACATGAGGGAATAAGAGTGGTCATGTGCACAGACACTGAATTTTGTGTAATTGACTTGCCTTGGTGTGCTGAACCTCCCAGCTAACAAGTGCCATGTGTGGTTTTTGTGGTTGCATTACTGATGGACATTTATTTGGGTCAGTATAATGTGTAAGCCATGTGTGCTCTCCCTAAAAATATTAATTTGCTAATCCAAACTTTTATAATTTAGCCTTTTGTTTCTACGATTAAAATTAGACTTAATACCTTAGCGCTGATAAGTAAATAATGACTTACCCTTTACATGAAAGTGCTATCCCCTTAAGAGGGGGATGCTGAGGGACAAACTGTGTATTTTGCACAGTGCACAGTTAACCTACTTGTTGAACAGTGAGCTTAGGTTAGCACAGGGACGGGCCACTCATTTCACAAAGGGCCGCAGTGACTGCAGGGTTTTGCTCCAACCAAGCAGCAGCATACCACACCTGACTCATTTAATCAACTGATCTCAGTCTTTAGACAGCTGATTGGTCAAACTGAGTGCTCTTGGTAGGTTGGGACAAAAACCTGCAGCCACACGGCCCTTTGTGGAACGAGTGGCCCATCCCTTAGTTAGCATTAGCGCTGGTCACTGCTTATATCACTCAAAATCACAAATTATTGCATATCATTGAGCACGCTGTATTTTCTGTTCAGTTAAGGAATAACACCCTCAGAAAAAAAAGAAGAAAAGGAAGAAACTTCAAAAAGAAAAGCAGATGGCAGCGCTCCATGAAAGAGCTAGTTAACATCATTCATAGCATCCCAAATCAGACAGCACACGTATCATAAATGTTTTTTTCATCTAAATCTTCCTTTAACACATGTCAGAATTACATATTAAAGACATCACCATAGAGAGAGTCTTCAGTGTTTTGGGTCATGAATGTAAAAGGTATCAAGAGTATAAAGTGCTCTGTGAAGACAGACAATTTGCCATCCTGCCGTACTGAAACAACATCGGCAAGAAGAATCGAATCACACGTTTTCCATTCCCTTACTGTCAAGTGTATTAAAGGCCACTTAAGAGAGGGGACTTTAATGGTATCATAACACTTATGGATTAGTAGTTAAGTGTTCCAGCAGCACTGCCCCCCC